>SNQN01010895.1:0-12035 GCA_008642245.1 Bassia scoparia | reverse complement strand
CTTCATGCCACTTACATTGCATCTCAGACATAAATATGTAACACTATAATCTTGGTCTTCATGCAAACTTCAAGACTTGGCTTCATGAGATTCATCTTTTCATCCATTGAACTTGTGCTTTAACACTTGTAAATAGAAACAAAAACAGGCATGCAATATTATAGTTCAATGTGGTGTTTCATCAATCAAAACTCAAACTAGGGAACTCAACACCTATCAAATTCCTTCTTGCTAAAAAGGGAATTGACATCCCCTATTCCCATGTCTCTTCCATCTAAATGTTCAGGAAACCCAGATCCATATTCTTATAGATTGCCCTATAGCAAGGGAGTATTGGGAAAAGGTTTGGGTTGGTTGTAATTTCTATTGGGGTGAGCCAGTGGAGTGGGTGGTCTAGAACTTAAATGACAAGTCTACCTTAGTTTTTATTGCTTGGAATTTACATTTTGAGGTCTACGCTTAGGGAATTTCACTTAGGAGGAATTCTTGGATTTTTAGCAAGAATATTGAGTTTGTCCAACACTTCTTTAATAATATGAATTGGAGAATTCGGGTATATTTCTATAGCAGACCAAATCTAAAGGATTCTGCTAGAAAATGTATAACAGATCCAGGACCTCAATGCACATATATTGTTAGAGTGGATGGTGCACATGACCCAGTACTAAAGAATCAGCAACTTGTACAGAAATTCTTTTCACAGACTCACACATTGCAGTGGATGATATTAATGATAAACTATCTACTGTTGACAAATACACAAATCTATACTTGCAATGTAGGGACCTTAAGCAAGACTAGGAATTGAAGTCATGAAAGCAGCAAGGGAGCAAGTTATTGAAGCGGACATGGTGGCCAGATGGTGTAAGGGCTCAGATCTCCAGGATATTTTTCATCAATATTCTCGGATGATCCTTTTGTATCTAACTGTATGTTCACAAGTCACAACCCTTCTATTAGCTTTATGTTGGATATTGCTAGTGTTAAGACTAATGGTTCTAATGCACTTTTGGACTATTATTATATTAGGGGGTCACTTACCCCACTCATGGCTCACAACGAGCCACCATTAAATTGTTGGTCGTGGGTGTTGTTGTTGGTGTCTGTAGTACTTTAGTATTACTCATTTACTCCCTTGGTTTTTTTAAATGTTCCATACCAAATTAGTACGGTATTTAAGAGTTTCTTGTATCAGATAAAATGTTTGAGTAAGTAAGATAAAATAGTTGAGTAAGTGAAGTAAAAGAGTAAATGTGTGAGTGAAAGTTTTTGGAAAAAGGTAATTTTGGGTGAATAATTTAAGTGACGTAATGAAATTTGAATTTAGAAAAGAATAATTCATTAATGTTAGACTAAATAAACTAGGTAAAAAGTAAAATAGTTATTTTTAGATTGGTTTGGAACAACTATTTGAAAACATACTTAAATGGAAACTGAAACAACTTAAAAAAATTGAGGGAGTATTAGTTAATTAATTTGCTCCCTTCTCACAAAAAAAAAAAAAAACTAGGAAAAATTGATGGGAATAATCCCACATTTTGTCGGTCCGCCCATATTAATCCATCCTCGCATAGTCGCATTAGACCCAAAATAAACCCACCTTCACCCCTAATCTTCCCATATTGCACCTATTGACTTGTGACTTGCTAAACAGGTCAGGATTTGTCTCTTGTAAAATACAATCATCACTCCAAAAAAACCACTACCCCCAAGCTAACCACCTCCACCCCCATCCAGCCAACCCCCACCCTTGAAATACCACTACACAAACTACCCCACCCTAGAAACACCACCGCACAATCCACCCCCGCCCTTGAAACACCAACATCTCACTACGAAACACCATCCACACCCCCGAGAACACCAACCCCAATCAAAAGAAAACCGTCGCCGTATCTTGACACTCCAACCCCACCCTCAAATAAATCACCGCCATTTCTTGACCAGCACTGCTCGTCACTCTATCCTTACCCTCGAAACTTCGATTTACAATTTTGCTCAATGTTGACAATTTGAACACCACCCCCAACTTCAATTTGGATTTACGATTTTGACAAGGATTTAAGTTTCGATTTTGATATTGAATTTCATTTTGATTTTTGATTTAGATTTAGATTTTGATTTGCAAGTGATTTGGGGATTAGGGTTTTGAAGTGTTTTGGTTGCGCGAGGGTGATTTGGTTGCACGAGGGTGGTTGTTGTATTTATGGGGAAGGTGGCTGCGCGAGGGTGGATGTTGTGTTGATATGGGTCGGGAGGTGGGTCGCTGCATGAGGGAGGTGGGTTGTAGAAGGTGGTGGGTGTGCATAGGGTGGGGGCTGGTGGTAGATGGTGGTGTGTTGATGGGGTTGTTGAGGATTATAGCTAAAATTTTCATTTAGTGTAATATGGGAAGATTAGGTGGGTTTATTTTGGGATTAATGCGAGAAAGAATTAATATGGCGGACCAACAAAAGATGAGATTATTCCCATCAATTTTTCCAAAAATACTATTGACAATTGACACAAGCAATACTATTTAACCCGCCCAGTTCAATCTGTACAAAGACAAACTATGGGGGTGTTTGGTAATGCTGTGGGTAAGTTTTGACTTTTGCTTGTCCATTGGTCAACAGTAACAAAAAGTGTTTGGTAAATCGGACTTATTGACTAGCTGTTGACCAGTTTTAGACGAACAGTGAGAGCACTAGCTTCTCATGTTTAGCTTTTATGCTTCTCTCACTTTTGAAATTTACATATTACCTTGTATTATCCGCAAATTTATTTTTGATTTTAATTATATTATTTCTTTATTATTTATTATTATATTATTATTTATTATTATTATTATATATTTATTATATATTTACTATTTATTACTCCGTATATATCTATTTATTATTTTATCATTTATCATTCTATTATTATAATTTATTAATATGAATAAAATGTTGTGTTCATTTAAATGTATTTTTTGCACTATAAAGCAACAACCAATAGCCTAATTGACAATATTGTTTTTATCATCCGACCACCAACTAACACTCTAACAATAACAGTTTTACAAACTCCCCGTATTATGGCTATTAGGGCGGCTTAAAACGGATACCGAAATCACTCTTCGATTCGAATTTTCGGAAACCTGTTTTTTTGGATTCGATTCGGTTCGAATAAATTCGATATATGAATTTTCGATTGCCGAAAAATGTATTCGAAAAACGCGATATCCAAATCCAGTTTGGAGATTTAAACACACTTGACTATTGACTTTGCTCCAATACAATTTAATAAAATAAATATCTATATTATTACAAGGCTACAAGCCCATAATATGTATGCAGGCTAGAAAAGTTCCATATTTAAAGTCTGAGCTCTCAATTTCAACTCTAAAGGAATGGAGAAGGATTAAAGTATGCAAATTTACATTAGTTACCAATTGTCCATTAACAATTAACATTACAATACAAAAGGGAAGGCAAATAAATTACAACCAAGGGATGGGAAGAATTACACCAATCTAACCAATCAAAGGGAGGGCGAACTGGAGAAGAGACGAGTTGTGCGAGGCGACAATCGTGCCGTGCTCCTGACCTATGATGAGGTGAACGGAGATGGCGAGACTCCGAGCAGAGTGAACAGTGATGGTGAGGTGAGGGAGACAGAGAGTTAGGGTTTTGTTTTTTGTTACTGGTAAAATAAAATGGTGCTTGAATGATTGATAAATGAATAATGTCTTAATTGTAAATCAGAATGTGTGATCAAATTTTCAAAGCCAACTTTGAAATAAAATGAATTGGGCTTTAAGGAAATATGAATTGGGCTTTAGAGTATCAACAACTAACAGAGCAACTACTCAGTTTAGTGAATTCACTAATAATTCGGTAAAATTCGGATAATTCGACAATTCAATTGATTGTATTCCAATCCGATGGTCTGGTTTCCGATATTTAACCAGATATTCGATCCGATTTTCGAATTTTAAAAAACGGATTATAAGTCGTGAATATTCGAAAAAAATAAAACGCGTAATTACCGAGATAGATATTCAAAAATAAGAATTTGGGAATTCCATCAATGGTATCACTAAATTGGCAAAGACACTACTGTATTTACTCTTCCCAATGGTACATACCAACAATTTTAAGTCCCAAAATACAACATGTTATTACTGTCATATTATATGAAGTAGTAATTTTGCAATTTAGCCTAATTAATGTCTTTGAGTAGTTATTTTACTTAACTTGGTTGTGCTTAAGGGCCCTACCCATATACTGCTTCAAATCATTAAACATGTCATTTTGCAATTTTAACGGTGAATTGTATTATCTTCTTGTTTCGACTTTTGGGCGTCTGGTTTCGTACATTTCCTATTTCTCTTTTCTGTCTCAAAAATCCTCGCTCCTCTTGGCAGCCATGGGAATTAAATGCCTGATATTGTGTGTGAAATCCACCAAGCTGCAACAGCAACATTATCATGATCTTATGGGGTTCACAAATGAAATTTGATAAATAGACCACAATTTAACAATATGTAATGTAGGCGCATAAATATACTGATGAAAAAATCCAAACAATTATAACTGACAAAGTAAGCACAATCTGACGTTGGAAACTTTGCAATATACAAACTAAATAAGTATTAAATGAATTAATCTAAAATCAAGTCATCAATTGTATCCAATCTTTGTAGATGCTGTTACATCTTTTTTTGCCCTTTGGATGCTGCTCGATCTCTGTTTCTCAGTTAGTGTTTTTGTGTAACAATCAATCTAGTAGGAAAATTTTGTTGGTCGCTGTATCACAAACAAAACAACAACATCATATACAAGCAGGCAAAAATGACCCCAATCTAACCATTCCACGTATCACAACCATATTGCGAAAAGTTCAATCCGACAAAATCAATAAGCTCACTTTAATCGACACACATTACTATCTACATTAAAACAAAACCCAGTACACCATTTAACATAAAGAAAGCATGGTAATACCATTATAAACACGGCGCAAAAAATGTCTCATGCAAATAATACAAAACGATCCAAACAAAACAGGAACAAAAAAAGCGGAATTAACACTTTACAAAGGAATGTCGAATCACGAGAAGCATATGGAATCACAATAGGAGGTCAAATCGCGATAAAAGTATGGTAGAAGGTAGAAGAAACGGAAAAAAAGGAAGCAAATAGAGAAGAGCAATAGACCAATGGAGGAAGACAACTACACGGTTTCCATATGGCAAATGGAATGTTAGATTGGAAGGAGTAATAAGCATTGGCTCCCCAACAATTAACCAAGGTTACAAATTTAACGCGATAACACTATAATTAGGTCAAATAAGCAATTAAGTACTACTTGTGTGATAATGAAACAGTATACATGATTATATGTGGGTGAAAAAAACTTTGGTGACGTAAATACCAGTGGAGATTTCAGCGCAACTTTAATGGTCCAACCGGGAATTCTCCTAAAAATTTCTGCAGCCTAAGGGTTATAATGCTATAATCGTTACGTCAACAAGACCACAACTAGAAGTTCTACCATACATTAGCTGCGGGACTTTGTGCTTAAAAACTATTTGGTTTACTAGCTATATACGTTAATGAACTGAAGCCGAACTAACTGTAACTTTGAAATAACAGAATGAAATTAACTGAATTTAAAGTACTTCGTGGTCAACTGTGAACTGAATTGTAACTGAATGAAAACTGAAACCGAACTAAACTGAATGACAATACCTGATTTTAAGAACGACCAACTGAATACTGTAACTGAATTGATAATTAACTGAAAAATCAAAAAACTGTAAACTGAACTGAACTGTAATTTGAACCTTTGTAATCTTATTAAAACTCGTATTTAAATTTGGTTTAAACTTCAATAATTTATACTATGAAAAGTTGATTGAGTATAACTAATATGTAATTCAATAGGGACAATAATACTAATTTGAATGATAAATACTTAATGATATTCATTTAGGCCATAGTAATTAATCTTTTTGTATTCAATTACAGACATAAATATACTTCGTTTTCATATACTTCGTAAATATATTGCAGTAGTAATTGAATTAAAGAGACTAAATCTTAAATTAACTTATAAATTTAGCGAGCTCAAGTTCATTAAACTTATTGTAAGCTCAAGCTCGGCTAAAAGCTTATTTTGACTCCACTAGTAAATGAGTTCAAATTAGAACACAAATAATTGTACATGTCTCCAATCCACAACTTATCCCTTTTATTAAGCCTTGTAAATCATGCGTTTTTTTCATTTTTCGATTGGGAACTTTACTCTTCTTCTATTGGTATTTAAAAAAGAAGATTTTACATTAGCCCATGAATTCAAGTCCAATACAAGTAAAATGGCAATGGACATGGTCCCATGAAATATAAATAAAGTTAGAGGGGTTTGTTTATAATGTAACTGACCCTTCTCCTTACTTCTACGTCGATGTGGGATTTTAATTTGTGATAAATTTAGTGTGAGAGCTTACACAAATAAGTAAAATAGGAAAAGGACTGGGCACATCTG
The DNA here is from genome assembly GCA_008642245.1 of Bassia scoparia. Lineage (NCBI taxonomy): Eukaryota > Viridiplantae > Streptophyta > Magnoliopsida > Caryophyllales > Amaranthaceae > Bassia > Bassia scoparia. The sequence continues at coordinate 5,522 of SNQN01010895.1, read as the reverse complement.
AATAGAAATCAAAGGTAAAGGCTTCCTGATATGTGACCTTTCAATATAAGGATTAGATTTGAAGAGGTTAATAATCATATCTGACAATTAAATAATGTGCATATTGGTTTTTCGCAACTTTGTTATAAGATCATTATAACCATGTCTGCGATTTCATTATATATCATAATTCCATAGTGATATTTGTTTAAACTATGTAAATGGTTTGAATTATACAATATCTCGCTTATAACAATCTTACTTTGTTTTGTTATAAATTAGATCGATATGTTTACAATGTTATTTGAGTTTCATTCAGTTCAGATTTAAGCTACATGGCAATGTTGTACTGATGTTGATCATATCAATTGTATAGTTATATTATACCGGACTATTGTTATTCACTTTTAGCATCATTCTTTGATTATTGATTTTACTTCTAATGAAATTTAGCTAACGGATATATATAGTTTATGCTATTCAGTTGATTAATAGAATATACAATTTATCTAATGGCGTCTTCAGATGTTTATTGACGTTGATCCACATCATTGTATGTGTAATTATATTTTATTGACTATAATTATTATTCACCTTTGATCATCATTATCCTTTCATATATTGACTATAATTATTCAACTGAATAACTGAATTCAAACCGAAAAACTGTTTTAACTGAAAATTGAAAGTAATGAATGAATTGATTGAACTGACCCATATGGGTTTGAATCGAAATCAACTGCACTGAACGAACTGAACTGAAAAGACAATAACTGTGTTGGTTTGAAACTGTAACCGTAAAATTATAACTGAATAATTCAAGCTAAGGGAAAAAAACTAAATGAACTGAAATCAACTGACTGTTTGATTTAACCATAACTGAAATGGTTACACTGAAGTCACACAATTAGTTAATTCGAGGGCTGAGACTCGAAGTATCTTGCTTGGGGTTTTGGCAGTAGTTCGCTGAAAACCCAAAAACCAAAATGGCGGGCACAGCAGCGAGGGTTAATGTTTCACAAAGCAATTACGTTTGTTACCGGAAATCCCTAAAAACTAGAAGAAGTAAAGCTTCTTGGTCAATCAATCCATTTCAGTCTCTAAATCGACTGTAATTTCCCCAAATTTATTTCATTTTTTTTCTTCTGAAATTCCCAGTATATAATTTGTTTAATTTGATTTGATCCGTTTTCATTGAATTCAGTGCCAGAATTGCAAGGTGAGCCTGAAGATATTTCCAAGGAAAAGTCGTTTTGGCTGCTGCTCAGGTATCTTTGATTCCTTTCCTTTGTTTGTTTTACTTTCTGGGCAGTAACATTGCTGAATGAGTGATGGGTTAATGATGATTAATCAGGTTAATGGACCTGTTCTTGTTGAAGATACTTGTTTATGCTTCAATGTCTTAATGGGCTTCCAGGTTTGTTCTTTCAATGATTACTTATTTTGTGGTCATTATATAATTTTTCTGTGTTTGATTTGTATGTTTTGTTTATTTCATTAATTATTGTGGTGTTGATACCTTAACGTGTGCAATTACAAATGCAGGGCCTTACATGTAAGTTCTTCGATGCTGTTGTTGAGTTGAGTGCCCATTTCTTGCCGACTCTATTGTATTTAAATTGTATTGTTGCTCTTGCATTCTTATTTTTTTAAAAATTGATGAGTCATTGGCAAAAAATGGGAATTGGTGTTGAAAATGTGGTAAACTTGCTTGTGTGATCAATAAGAGAACGAAGTTTAAACTTTATGTACTTCGTATTTTTTTGAAAGTTAAATTGAAGTTTTTATGGTTTCACTGAAATTGGTATCCGAACAAATTAAAAGTTTACTGTGTTTAAAATTGTAAATCTGAGTTGGCGAATATCAATCTCAATCTTTAGGGTATAATTAGAGTTTGTATTATAGGAAAAACAAGTGATTCTCTCATTTTTGTCAAGAATTGATCAAGAAATTTTAAAGTGACTTCAGTTATGGCATCAGGGGTTGAATTTTATCTCTTGTGGTTTGTCTGAGTAAGACATTTGTGGTCAATTCGTGATCTTCTACTTGTGATTTGTCTGAGTAAGGCATTTGTGGTCAATTCGTGATCTTCTACTTGTGYTCACTTTTGTACATGATTTTTGAATCTCTCTGCTGTTGAAATTTTATCCGCATTGCTCCTCTGACATATTTGTCTTTTGATMTCTTTTTGGCTGGCCGTGTGGCGGTGCTGTTTTRATACATTTCTAGCAAATGGTTTCTRGAAAAAATTGGTCATGAAGGTTGTTGCTTCAACTTATTTCCCCCCAAATAAAAATAGAAAGGAATTTTACCACACCTTGTGGMAGAGCTATTTWGATGATTTTTTAAAAATAATTTTTACGTGCCAATTWTTGCAGGWTTGAATAATTTATTGATGGCATATGAAGATAAATCAGCATATGCTWTGTGTGTATTCTCTCTTGCCCTTGGACCAAATGCAGATCCTATGACCTTTGTGGGAAAAACAATGGTATGTAACTACGTATCATACACTTTTGTTTTCTGCTGAAGTTTTGAATTATACTCTTAGCTGTTTTATACCAGTATAGCACAACGAAATTTAGAGCAGGCTGCAGCTCAAGTGCGTCTTAAAATATGTGCTTCTATCAAACTACCGCCTTGCTTTGAGTTACTGTCTTTGGAACTATTAATACATGTCATTGGGAGTGCAACTGATGACTCAAGCAAGTAATGAAGGATTGAAGTACTATGGTATTGCCACCATGGAATGTTGAAAGTTAATTGCTTGAATATGGACATTCAAATGGGCAGCTAGTAACATGGGGAATTTCATTTTTTACTAAGATGATGATAGAGTTTGAGAAACTTCTGACCCTATTGCTATCCAACTAACCCTAAGTTTGGATAGAATAAAATYGAAGGAAAAGGAGGGAATATAAAGGGAAAAGGTTTYGGGGAAGGAAGGGGAGGGAGATGGAGGGATCTATTTCCCCTCCATCTTTAAGAAGTTCAATCCCTCCAAATTTGGAGAGATTTGGAGGGTAAATGGATCATAATTTCTCTCCCCCTTTTTTTTCGTCCCCCTTGCTCTCCAAACATAGTGTAAATCTTATTAGATTTAAAACTTAACTCCAAGAAAACACAGCAATAGCTTCGATTTATAAGCTAAAGCTGACTTGGTAGTAAGAAGTTTTCTAAAAGATGACTAACACTAGGTTACCACTGTAAATAATAAGAAAAGTATCAGAGCTATCAGTTATGTATACAACTCTTATTATAGCTCTGAAGAAAGAATAAGCTCTAGGTTTGGGATGCTATGATAAAGAGGAATGTAAACTCTATCAGATCACACTGCTCTTTATTACAGCACGGTATTCGGTATGCCACGTATCTCCTTGGCCTTGCAATGTGAATGATGCTTTATTTTTTAAACCAGCATGTACAGCCTTATCAAGCAGCAAGCACTATCTTACAGGCTTGTTATGAAGCTTTAGGTCCATGCTTTCTCTTTTAGTATCCAATGTTCGGAAGTCTACATAGTGACCCGTTTTTACAACAATCTGCACGCGGCGGAAAATTTGAAGTCAGATTAGTATCCTTGCGGTACATTATAAATCCAGCCATAACATGAATGAGAAATTGACTTTGAATATTGTTTAGTCTCTAAAAAGAAATTGGTTTTAAAATGCAAGGGGAAACTCATTCCCCATTCTGCTTCAGCAGCAATGAAGTAAGAGCCAACAAAGGAACCTCCACACACTTATCCATCTCGCATCAGATAATCATCTAACTATTTCCAGCCATATGCTTTCTCCACTATTGTGTGCTCTTGGTACCTTCTTAAATTGGCTCATCCAAAGGTAACGGTTTCTCTACTTGCAAGCTCTCTTTACTTCCGCAGCTCCTAATTGGTTTCTCTTTGATTCTGGCACGCAATTTTTCCATCAAAGATTGCAAAGTTCTTCAAATTGGGTTATAGGTAGGAGAAGATTGTTGGGTTGATTTTGTACAAACCATTGTTTATACTGTTTCCAACAACTTGATTAAATAATGACAAATATAACTAAGAATATGAGTTTCCTTGAATTTTTTGGGGAGGGTTTGAAACTCCTATATTACTGTTTTGCTTGGAGGAGTTGAACTGAATTGAATGATCACCCACTCTCCTCAAATAAATAGATTTCTTAAGGACAATGGATTTGATTATATCATCTTTGATTTCGATTTGTTACCATAAGCCAAAAACTCGATGAGATATGTATGGGGCTTATGGGAGGAACACTTTAACTATGTATATTGACATGCACCACTATGTGTTGCCTTCAATTAAGATAATTCTGTTCTAATCACTACTTTGTAACTTGTCAAATGCTCCTTATTGTGGCAAATCTCTGCTACAAATGAAGCTGAAGCCTTTACCTTGAACATAGAAATAAAATAAAATAAAAGTTAAAATACAAATTGTGGCCGGACCCTGCCGTATAGCCCCAAAGGCACCTCTGTTCTTGTCACTTGTGAGTTGAGATCTTCTGAAGTTATATGCTTATATGCTTTTTAACAAAAAACATTTGTTTTGGAATTAAATGAGTACACATTATAACCATTGCTAAAATAATTTTCATATCTGGTTTGCTCTAGCAAAATGTTCCAAGTGATGTGTGCTAATACCTAATAGAATGTGTAACACTAGGGCTAGGACGGACTTCCACAGTTCCACTTGTATGATATATGTACAGAGAAGATCAGTAAGGGTTTTGTCCTCCCAAAACTTTGTTGCAGCATGTTTACAAGTGAACTAGAATAATTTATATATTATCTTGAGCTGWCTTTATTTCCAGTTATACTAATACAAATAAATCACAAGTCTGGCCTACGATATGCCTCMTTTGAGCTTCTTGTTTTTCTGACTTTGTAATTCTCTGTAATGCTTACTATGTATATGGAGTTGAATAATTATGTCATTCCTCTGATATGTTGGAGCCATATTTCATATCAATTCATGTGGATGCAATGTTTCTCAAACTGCATTCCATGGTTATCAAAACTGACAGTTTTCTTAGATTGTTGCCCCCTTGTGCTTGCATTAGGTTTAGTGTTTGCTGGGAGGAAACTAGGAAAGTATGTTTTTGTCAGTATGGGCAATTTTGCATTTGCCTCATGCTGATTTAGTTTTCCACTACTGATTGTCTAATCGAGTCTCACCCTTTCAAAAAGGGTTGGGCTACAATTCTATACATCATGCATTGAGTGATCTGTCTTTATTAATGACAGATCTTTGTGATTGTATTTTGCATTTGTAAYTTTTCAAGGCTAAAGTTTTCGTWCACATTGAAATTGAAACATGTTTTAAATTAGTTAAGCACTTGCAGTATACTCAAAGCTTAAGCATTAAAGAAAGAGGCCTTTCGATTCTGAAATATACAAGTAAATATAGCCTTTTGTTGGYTTATTATTGCAGGGWAAGATTGTTCAACCAAGAGGACCAACAGATTTTGGGTGGGATCCTATCTTTCAGCCTGATGGATATGAACAGACGTATGCCTTGTTTTGTCTTAAGCTTC
>SNQN01010894.1:2641-20538 GCA_008642245.1 Bassia scoparia | reverse complement strand
CCAATGAGAGAGATGTGCTTGGCAAATTGCGTAAGATACCAGGCCTGTAGGTTTTATCGTCGATAGTAGGATGACTCGCAAACATATCAAGGCGGATGCGTTAATCATATTCTGCAACTCGGAGACCTTAGTGGATGATAGGAAACGATGTGTTTGAAGAACTAATTGCCGTGGCGTGCGAAAGAATCCTGGCTGATATGAATAGAAGGTGGTGACTAAGTGGAGAAATTGAGGTTATGCAGGCTCAATTGGTCGTCATAACATTGATAGCTTGGAGGATTTTGTGACTTTGATTGGTTTTGATCGATGAATAGTTGGTGTATATGTATTATGTCATTAATGTTTTTTCATTGTGGTTAGCTGTGTTTTTCTCCATTTGTTTTTCTACTTATCTCCAAAGTGGGAGATTTGAAAGGTTAGAAATGGTGTGGAGATGAGTAGAAAAGGCATTGATATAGTTGATTGTACTGCGTATGGGTGGGGCGCCAGAAATTATGGCGGGACGCCAGAAATTATGTGGAGGCGCCATTCACTTTTGGAAACTGGCTGAAGAGCAAGATAGGGCAGAAGGATATGGCGGGGCCGCCACTCAGGTGGGGGCCCATCTCTGGGTGGCGCGGCGCCATGTGGGATGGCGTTGCCGCCTTACTTTCTGATTGTTTTGCGGTGTGGTCTGTAAAGCGGGACAGCGGTTGGCATATAAATAGCTTTCTTTGCATTTTCTCTCACACATTGTATCAAAAAAATTAGAACATCTCTATATGTCAAGTGATCAAAATTAGGTTTAAGCATAGAATTGAGTTTAGCTTTGCAATTGTCATACAAGAGGAGCTTGTGTTATTGGAGTTTATTCATCAATAATCTTAAAGTGCTACGATAGAGGGTGGTGCTTTTCTCCCGTTCTCGGGGTTTCCACGGTCAACATCTATTCTCACTAATCTCTAATTACATTTTCATTTACTGGGTTGTTCTGTTGTTATTTTTCTTGCATTAAGTATTGAATTTTACTTGTATTGGCCTTGATTGTGGCCTGGGTTTTTGCATTTCTTGGACTGTTTGGACTTGTCTATTTGCATAAATGCTCGGCTAAAAATTTCACCTGAAGGTAAGTACCTCTCAATTAAACAGATAGCACCCTTGGAAGGTTATGATGCTATTAGCTGTTGCCTCATCTTCAAAATAACTTTTTGTTATACTTGATCAATTCTTTTTGATATAACTCAATTTAAGAACCTTCACTAGCCAATATATAAAAGTTCAATTCATACTGTGACTACCTTTGTGGTATTGTCCTTATGTATATATATGTCATTCCTTCACACAATCACACCCACCCACTTTTGTTGTTTCGTTGGAACTCTTTGAATTGATGTGAAGATGGTGTTAGATGATGATGATAATAATGTTCTATTTTCTTGTGTCTTTCGTTGTTAGATAGTGAAAATTTTGAGCATGTAGTAGGGTCACTAGTCTAGGACTTATTCATAATGGATGGTTACTAAGGTTTTAGTTTTCATTCTTATGAAATAATTAGCTAGAAAATATATATATTTTACTTGTAGTGCAGAATCAAGTGAGCGTCCTRGCCAGTGGCGGAGTCAGAAATTTCAAATTGGCGTGACAAAGTACGGACATCGATCATTCGGATAATTTTTTAAAAAATAAATTATGAAAAAAGGTTTATTATACTACTTATAATTTAGGATTATTTTCAAATAATTACAAGTGACTCTAAATTTAAAGTTTATGTTCAATAAGAATTACTTTATTGAAAATAATCCGTTTACTATACTTTTAGTTTATGTAATTTCATCATATTAAAGAGTACAACAAATATGATACCTCATCCCCAATCACACATTTATTAACAACAATAACACAACCAAAAATAAGGAAGCCACCAAATTTCTTCAACACACAATAGTCAAAGAAATTAAGAGGTAACCTGTCTAACATCAACAACAAGGGGGAAGGATTGTTGGCCATAATCAGCGTTCTAAGGGCATGGAGAATTACAAATGATGGTGCCATTGTTGGAATTCAAGGTAGTGTGGTGATGGAGAATTGAAAAGGAAAAGAAAAGAGAAAACAAACCTAATCTATTTCAACCTTAAATAATTACAAGTGAGTGATTTAATTCATATCATAAGTCACCTTATCGATAAACTAAAGAGCTTGAATATTGTAGTAAATTGTGCAAGTTCTCTMTTTTTGCATCCGATAATMTCAAGTTAGCGACCGACCTTAAAAATTTTGCGACTGCTTTATTACTTTTAGCGACCGAAAAAGCGGTCGCTAATGTATAATATATATAATTTATTTTGGAATATATATATATTATATATAATATATATATATATATATATAATATATAATATATAAATATATTATATATATTATATATATATATATATATATATATATATATATATATTACATGCTTTTGTATTTTAACGATCATTTTCTTTTATCTTTTATATGCATTTTTTATAGATTAATTTTACAAGTCTAATTTATTATTTATTTTTTTAAATTGCATTTATCTAATGCAATGGTTGTTAAATGCAACCGTTGCAATAGTTATAAAAAGTGTTGCAATAAAAACCTAAAACAAGGCTCATAGAATAGAAAACGTTGCATTAGATTTCAAAAATGTTGCTATAGAGTGTATACAACGGTTAGATTAAGATAAGGCAACGTTCTAGACGATGCATAGACTAAGCACAATTAAATCGTGGAAAATTTGCTAACAACTATCCACATTTTTCCAAACTTTAGAAAAAACTACCCGGATTTTTTAAATTAAAAATAACTTCCACATTGTTGCAAATCTTTGCGAATCACTACCTAATTTGTAATTTTCGACAAAATTGGAATATTCCGGCCAAAAGTCACATGCCTCCGACGTGTGGGGCCACCAATAATATTTCCTTTAAAATTATTTGTATAATGTCCTTTGCCCCATATGATTTTTAATTAATCATCATTCATTCACTCTCTTGATTCATCAACCCATTCTTCCTAATTCACTCATCTTCTTTACTCATCATTTGCCCTATTCTTTTCAATCCTTCCACTCCTTACCACAACACCATCATGAACACCATCAATGACCGACTCCAACACCACGACAACAACCATTGTTGCCACTGCAACCACCATCATTTCCACTGCAAACCAAGATAACAACCACAACACCACCCTCACACCACCACAAAATACCACAATGAACAAACAAAATTGAAACTGAAACCTGAAATAATCAAACAAACCAAAATTGAAATCAAACCAAAAACATAATTTTTTTAGAAACAAACCCAGATTTGTAATTACAAGTAAAAATTCTAAATTGCAGTAGCTGGATTGGCGTTTTGGACGGAATTGGATGTACAATGCGAATGGCTTCGATTTTTCGAGTTATCCACCCATCGGCGATGACATTTTTTTTGGGGAAATTGCAATGAGTGAATTGACAATTATTGGGAGACCTAGTTCGTTGATTTAAGCAAGAAAAAAGGAAGGGAAAATTTTTGAGAGATAAATGATGAAGAAGAAAGGAAAATCGAGTTGAAAAGAGCAATAATTTTTATTATAGTGGAGTTCAGCTTCTAACTGAGGAAATGGTGGGGTCCACACATCGGAGGCACGGATTTTCGGCCAGAAATCGCAACTGGGTAGTGATTCCCAAAGATTTGCAACAATTGAGTTGTTTGTTTTTAATTTAAAAAAATCTGGGTATTATTTCTAAAGTTTGGAAATGTGCGTAGTTTTTGACAATTTTTTCTTAATCGTTGTTATAGATCTAAGGCAACGATTTAAACCGTTGCCATAGATAGCTAAGGCAATGGTTCTATTAAGCCATAACTGTTGCCATAGACACAAATACCATTGTCTTAGATCTATGTCAACGGTTATATTAATTGTTGCTTTAGGTCATAAAAATGTTTGCTTTAGGTCTATGCCCAAGACAGCAAACGTAACGATTTAGGACCGTTGCCATAGGCCTAATGCAATAGTTAAAAGCATCTATACTAAAGCAATAGTTTGGAGCGTTGCTATAGGTAAATACTAGAATACCGAGCACTGCTCGACTTTTAATTAATAATAAAAATACCAGTAATAAAATCAAACTTATTTTTTTTAAATGTGATCATTTCATAATAAGTTTTATTATTTGTGATAATAAATAAAATTATATATAATGTATATAAATTAATAAATGTTTAAAGTTTTATCCATAGTACAATTATTAATCTTAATTAATGTTTTCCAATAATTTTTATGCAATAATAATCATAAATAATAATATAATATAATATATGATAATAAAATATATATATATATTATAATAAATAAGGTGGGATGAGAGGGAAATTTGAGATGAAAATATGAAGAGTGGATTGCTTTAGTATATTTGATAAGATTAGATAGTAGTGTCTAATAATGTTAAGTAGAAAGGGTAAAAATGAGATTTTCTAAGGGAACACCATTGCTCCTCTTCTTTTATGTAACTTAGATAAATCATTTTATGATTATGGCTTTTTTTAATTTGGATTAAGTTCAATTTTCTTTTTTTAAATTAAAACTTGATTGATTTTTTTAAATATTAGTGGCACACGGCGTGCATGCACGCCTTGTTCCACGATAATCTATAATATATAAGTTCGTAAATTCTTCGCATATCTAGTCTCTAATATGTATATGTTTAATCACCAAGTACATAATTTTTGAAGAACTCGATACACCTTCTCCTTCTCTCGTCATCATTATCCGGTGATGGTAATTTAGGAATATATACTTTCCACCTCAAACAAGTCCTCAACTCTTATAATCTACATACACATCTGTTGAAGGAAGTTTAAGATATGTTGAACCCTCATTATCTGTCCTGAATATATATTGTCGAAGTACCAATCCGAAGGTGAACATTGGAATATGTTCGATAGATTTATACAAAAAAAAATGAGGTCAAATGCAAATTGTGCCTTTGGCCGTATCAAGTGCCTATAAGAAGTTGGTAGTGTATTGTACTCCTCCCCGTAAGTCGTTGGTGTTGTCATTAACAGGATTGAATTGTCTTGGCATGTTTCGCAATGGGCAAGCATTTATTGTATCCGAACAGGGGGGAGTTTATCTTGGTAGCGCAGTGTGACACTATAGTTGGCATTACCCATCTTGGCAATTGCTTGGTCATATAAATGTTTAAAATCGGGGAATAAGAACCATTTTCTAATAGCTTTTCCCCAGGCCTTGCACACCAGCATGTAATTCAAAACATCTTGTCAAATAGGTGCGCATAGAACATRAGGGTTGCAACCATCTTTGTCTTTTGAAGCCTTTTATCTCCATGTGAAATTCGAAAACAACTAATCGGTCGGTAGAATTGTCTGCAGAGTTGTGATAGGCTTTCTATCGGCTATGTATTTTGCTTATGTAGACTATGTGACTTATTCCAACGTTAAAAGTTTTTTTTGTTGATGTGTTATAATTCCTTTGTTTCATCCCCCTCTCTCTCTCACTAGTTTAGTATGTGTTATTTCGAGGTAAGTTCGGATTCCAGACATCGAATTCGATTTCAAAATCAGACTACAGATTCGATCGGAGCTCCATTCATCCAATAGTTACATTGTAACTAGAAAAAAGAACTAATATTATATATATTTTGCAAGAATGTCGTAGACAATTCAATCACTTATAATTGAAACAATGAAAATTGATAAATATTTTATTTCGTTTTTGTTTTGTATTGAATAAATACTGATGATTTTTTAAGTAGTTATATATTGACGGTTACATTTTTTGGTTTCAAAAATAAAATAAACTACCATGAATCCCATCATTTACACATATTGCACACACGAACAATTCTCATGCGTTAACCGCTAGTCCATTCGCTACTTCAACCACCATGCATTAAAATAGTTAATATAAATATCTAGTATAGATTCCTCACTACGTATCTCCAAATAATATTAATCCTGGCTTCATCTTCTTCCAAACAGCTGAGAATGGATTCCCCTCCCAATTCACCTTCTAAAGCACCAAGTAGATCAACCCCTGAATTTACGAAGTACATCAATCCCCAAATCACCAAGTACATCAATTTCCGAAGAACCAGATACACCTCCTTCCCCGTCATCATTAACCGATCAAAAAGATATAGTTAGAGTTGTGTTAGACATGTTCTTGCCTAAAAAAATGTCAAACTGGCTAAATACTACATCAGCCATCTCGATGATGATGAATATGCAGACTATTGTGGGCAGTTATTTTTTTATACCATGAAAGAAATATCGATGGTCTGTTCAAACTCACGGACATGGTGGATGGTAATTTAGGAATATACACTTTCCGCCTCAAACAAGTTCTGAAATCTCATAGTCTCCATACACATATGTTGAAGGCAATTGAAGATAAACGGTTTTTCTTGGAGAACATATGTTGTCGAAGTACCGGATCCAAAGGTGAACACTAGAATATGTTCGATAGATATATACAAAAAAATGAGGTCAAATGCAAATTTTGCCAAGTTCAGTATTATATGTAAACATTACCCACAATGGCTTGATGTAAAATAAGAGAGAGCTGATTTTAATTGTTTGTTCTACTTTACTYTTGTGTGTTTTGTTTTCCAATTTATTGTTTTGTTATGTTAATATCGTTACTTTTTAAAAAGTAAACTATGAAATATARGTACTTATTCCTGATAAACAGATTCAGGCACATAGATATGTGCCAAATTGAGATTCTATAAGTTTGATTGAAATCAATTTTCAGGATCGATATGCTTGGCTCACATGTTGTCTTTTTTTTTCCTTTTTTTTGTTGCCCTTTTTGCTGTCATTGTCTTCTTAGCCCAATCTCGTGTTGTCCCTGGGGTGTTTGCAACATGGGTTGTTGRGCAGTTCAGTCGGTATAGTGACCTATGGATTCCCAAAAGGCGTTTGACAACAAGCATGACTAAGAGTAGATCAGATTCACTTCTGTATGTYRTTCCTCTTTTATTTATGGAATTGTATCTCCATTTGAGAGTAATTTTAATCGGTCATTTTCGTAGATTAATGCATCTATTTGTAGTCAAAACCGAAATGCTAAACCAAGATTCATGTTGTTGAAGTTGCAATGGATATGTATTAATGGCTACTTTAACGCAATCATAACAATTTGATCAAACATGGTGGTCATAGTTGAATCTAACAGTCTAATGTCGATCATTTTAGTCAACATGAAAACGTCATCATACTTTACAAAATTAGAATGAATGACTAACAGGTGAGCACACCACAATACTTACTAATTAGGCAATTTGTTAGAAACCACCTTTCTAAGGTGTTTTGTCCAAACCACCTTTTAAGCTATTGGTCTTGAAACCACCTTATCTACCCATTTAATTTGTTGACCACCACCTTACGCCGAATCCGGCGTGACTTGACACCCGTGCAGGTCACGTGTGTCATTAATGTCTTTTTTTTATTTTTATTTTTTTGTTTTCCCTGCGCACTACCCCAAAACCCTCCAATTCCTCTTCTTATTTCTTCCTCGTTTTTTTTATTCGAAATTCCCCAAAAAATCTCACGCATCTGTTCACTGTTCAAAAAAAAAAACGCAGCTCGTCTTCAATTTTTCATCATTAGCATCTATTGTTCAAGCATAAAGATGGGTAAGTTTACATTTGCCTTTTCTAATTGATTGACATTCAATCTCTCTTCCTTTTATGCCCTGCTACAATATTATTAAGTCAAGAACTTCAATTTTTTTAGCAAATCGAGTGTGGCATGCGAAATGTAAAATGAAGAAAGAAGGTTGAATTTCAATTGGTATTCAAAGACAGGTATTTTTGTTTAAATTGAGGGTTTAATGTTTGGTTTTTTTCTGAAATTTTGTTTGTTGATTTGATGATATTGAAGTAATAAAGTTCTTTGGGTTAAGTTTAATAGTGTTGTGTGGTTGCTTTGCGTATTGTTTTATGGAAAATGTTAGATGTTATTGCTAATTAGGGTTTAAAGTTGTATTGGGTTGATTGAATGTTTGTATGTTATTGTACGATATCATAGCCACGGATGTGTAGATTTCCAAGTTTAAATATAGTGATGCCTCTATCTCTGTTAGAATAGTATCATGGGGGTACTTTGTGACAAAAAGTGTAGGACAACATATGTGGGGGGTGGGCTAGTTGCAATCGATAATGAGAGGTATTGAGTCGAGATTGTGGGTTGATTAATTGGATAGGGTTGGTGAGAGCCAATGTGTAAAGTCGTAAAAAGGTGAGATATTAAAGAACGCGGATATGCTGTTTGCTGGTAGGAGTTTGATTCTGTAGAAAGGATATCCTGATTTTTTGAGGAGTCCAGAAAGTGATGGTTCTACCATCTTTATGTTGTGCATGAAAGGAAGAGAAAGAGGTGTTGAGCTGCAAGGGGTAGATAAAGTAGGAGATAATGGAGTCCATGGTGGAGTTGGAATGAAATCTCATCTCAATTTCTAATGATAAAGTAGTTGGGACACATAAAAGTAAGTGGTCCTAAGGAATAGAAGCACATGGTATATTCCTTTCCTAAACCAGGTCTAAAACACACAACAAATATCATGAGAAGAACACTTTAAACACATTGCCACTTTCCACTTTATCCTTGTTCAACTCCAAAGAACAACCCAAAACCACAAAATCAACTGCCCCCACTAATAACTCCCCTTCATTCAAACAACATCACAACCAACATAACAATTAACCTCCCTGAGCCTAGAGACCTGGTTAGACTTAGACTTTCCCCAACTTGACCAAACCTGATTTGAAACAAACCTATCAGAGAGTGATGAAGAACAGAGATTTTGAGTCTGAGTTGAGTGAGTAGGGATGATGAGAAGAGAGATGGATCTACTCTAAAATGGGACTTTGACATATCGAAAGGGTGACTAGAAGTTGGTTGGGGGAGCAACACTGGATGACTGATGAAAATTGATGTAATTTGCTAAAACTGATCTGTAGTAATGTCCTATGTAATTGCAGTCACTTATTTCTATTCATAAGACATTAACAAGAGTTAACCAAAAGAAATTTTCATGATAACAAATTCAACAATAAATTCAAGAACCAAGCCTATTCATTAAAGTGCATAAACAACACCAAATGCGATAACATTCACTGCAAAAAAACAACTATTACTAACACAGTATCACCACAGACATAAGCATAATACAACACACCATACAATGGCCACTTTAGCGATTTCTCTCTTCTCTTTGCATGGACACAACCAACTCACCAACTAGGTCTCCCTTCACAGCCCGGCCCTGAAATTTGCCTTTCACAATCTCCAATCAGTAATGAGTTCTTTTTTAGCACCAACCACTTGTTAAATACATCAGTCTGCAACCATTATCCCTCAATCATCCACTCCAATATGACACCAATTACATATTCACTTCCTCCCTCTTCGCAAGAGAACAGAACTTACAATGCACGATCTCTCCGGGTTGAGTGGGTCCATCGAAACGAGATGACCCAACAAATTCCACATTGAATATTGCCATCCTCTGCTGTATCAAGACATCAGAGAAGATTGCTACGAAAAAAAATGTACATCATTACCAATTGGCAACCACAAAAAAAAAAGAAAATTGAAAACAAAATAGAATCCAAAACAAACCCATCTTACCTCAAACAATTCGAAAGAATTAGCTTCAGGAAACAGAAAGAACAAAGACGAAATTAGGGTTTAGAATCAGGAATGAAAAGAACGTTGGGAAGGAGGCTTTAAAAAGGGAAAATGGGAGGGGATTTTGGGGTAGTGTACAGAAAACGAAAAGACGAAAAAAATTTAAAAAAGACATTAATGAACACACGTGACCTGCACGTGTCAAGTCAACGCTGGATTCCGGCGTAAGGTGGTGGTCAACAAACTAAATGGGTAGATAAGGTGGTTTTAGACAAATAGACTTARAAAAGATGGTTTGTGACAAAAACCGCCTTAGAAAAGGTGGTTTCTGACAAAATTGCCTACTAATTATACTGAATTGCATTAATTCTAGAACATTGTACTTCGTAATTGTTAAACAATAGCATACTTCTGACATACATCTGTTAACACGTACTATTTAGTATCTTTCAAGGCAAAAACGAAAAGACATAACAAAAAATACAAATATCGATATGATGCCCAACACCCCATTCCAATTGATTTGAAGTCATATTTCTCTCCATAAATCGCTCCAGACTTCTAATCAAGTATTCTCTATTTGAAGACATTTGAAATAATAGAGATTGAATAATACTTCGCTGTGATTATTATTCAATCAATCATGTTTACTTTGGTTTCTCCAAACATCTAAACCACAGTGCTTGCTTACCGTGTTTGCTTTGGTTTCTAGCCTCAACTTGATATAATTTTAATTTTTTAAAGTGGATTTGGTAGGTTTTGATGATCGCGATTATTTAAAATTGTGGAATAATGTTTACCATCGAATTCTATGCTAAGAAGAGCAACACAACTGTGGTTTAATTAGTTGAATTTAGGTAATTCGAGTAGAAGTGGTTTCTAAATCCATTGTAAGCAAGCCAAGATGAATTATGCTCGGATCAACGAACCTCAATAATATCTTGTTTTGATTATTTGTTTGCTCGGTAACTGCTGTCATCASCCACCTAYCATATGTGTTTTATTTGTTAAGCTTAATCTATCATTGATTTGCATATTTTTGATAGTTTATTAGGCCTTGATAAGTCATCCCAAGTGAAATTGTGGAMTAATTTTAAAGCAAACAAKTCAAAATAATGTTGTTTAGAATTATATTAGCTAGACAAATTATGCTAATCAGAACTCAGAAATGCCTGAGTTKTGTGAAAGCTTAAGTTGTTCTACAATCGACCACTGGTCCATCTAAATGTTAAGCTTATTTTGCACTCCAGTAATTTCAGTGAATGTAAATGTACCACATTTCAAACTTAAATTTCAAAGCACATGTTATGTGGAAATTTTTTTGTGGATAGTAACTGATCGAATTRGTTTCATTTATTGGCCCCAAATCACTATTATTTTGTATGTGCTAAATGGTTTCATAGAGCTTAACAAATCATGTTTGAGCGAATTCTTATCCTTTTTTTAAAGCGAACACTCCATTGTGATACTAATTACTAAAATTTAGAGTAATGGGAAGATATATTTACAAGTTTATTAGTGGCTTTTAGTTTATTAGAAATACCTAAAATAACTTACAAGTACGTTTTTTTTTGAAATCCACCTATATTATTTGTATGGCAATTTTGTCAGAAACCACCTTTTGTAAGGTGGTTTTTGTCACAAACCACCTTTTGTAAGCTTATTTGTCAAAAACCACCTTTTGTAGCAAAGTTGTTTGTTGACCACCACCTGTGGTCGGTTTCCGGCGTTGACCAGGCGTTGACTTCATTAAGTTGGTTTTTTTTAATTTTTTTTTCTTTTTGCCGCCTCCCACAACCACCCACCCCCTTCCCAGCTCTGCCGCCTCCCACAACTCACTCAGCCACTCGTGAATTTTCCCCCAAATTGATTTAGGGTTTTACTGATTTGGAGGAATTGATTTCAAATTTTTCTCTTGTTCTCTGCTTATTCTCAAGCTCCCCGCTCTTAGAGCAACTATGCATCGAAGTAAGTTTGGCAATTATCCTTTCGTGTCTTTTTTATGCCTCACTACCTAAATACTTTGTGACAAGACTCCTGATATATGCCCCTTTATTTTTATTTACTGTAATATCTAGGCATCAAAACAGAAACAACCCAAAGAAGTTCAAGAAAAAGGTTGTTACCTGCCGATCTCAGTGATCGGTCCTTTCATCTCCAATGCTGCAAATTACAAACTAAGTCATAACTATCTGGATCGAAGGTGAGTTACACTGTAAAGTTCACTGGTAACCAGTAGGTCTGGAGAAATGATCTATAAACTCGATCTGTATATGGGAGGAGTAAGTTTAAATATTAAATTTTGCAAAGGAGGCGGCAGAGCTGGAAGCGGGGTGGGTGGTGTCGGAGCGCGCAGAGCTTGAAGGGGTGGGTGCTTTGTGGGAGGCGAGCAAATAGAAAAAATTAAAAAAACCAACTTTGATGAGTCAGATTTGAGTGCACACGCAACAGAATAGCACTAAGAGTAACAACTAATTGCCGGTCAAACCGGAACGCCACAGTAGGTGGTCAACAAACATTTGCTGCAAAAGATGGGATTTTGCAATAAGCATTACAGAAAGGTGGTTTGTGACAAAAACCACAATCCAAAAAAGGTCTTCTGTGACAAAATTGCTATTTTATTAAGTAAATATTAACAGTATCTAAACATATTGCCTTTGTAAATACAAGAACACACCTTCATACATCCGGTTCCAATGAAGCACCAAGACAAAAATAACACATTCTTCTGACCCCGTTGGAATACTGACGATCCTGCCCACCGTCTGGCCTCGGCTGGCAGCGATCGTTCCTACCCAGAAGGTTAGCTTAATTTTTAGAAACATTACACACACTTGAGATAATAACATCAACCACTTTGGATTTTACAACATTATATGGATTTATGGCATTTATCGTTTCTGTATTGTGACTACTAGTGGGTTCAACTCTTATCTTTATATTGAGAGATATGTTACATATAGCGTACTGCGACACATACATTACAGACTGAATTCATTAGATAAGGATCACACCTCTAAATTGTTCGAACGAAAGTATTCATGGTAGGTCATATCTTCCGCCGAATTCACCTAAAGCAAGATTAGACATCGCATCACTACTGCAAGCACGAAGCATGTCGAAATATTACCAGGCATAATATCACATTCGAAAGTCCAACCTGCAAAAGACAAAAAGCATAACACGCCATCTAAGGACTATTCCGGGTCGCCGGCGTCACCTGCTCAAAACATCAGGGCCAGATAGGTTCGGCCCTCTAGACCTATCGGGGGGGGGGGCGGGGGGGGAAACAATCAATGTTGACAAATCGTTAAGTACAATAATAGTAGATTACTTAATCTTGCTTTGCATAGTGGATAAAGGCCTTATGGCTATTGATGATGTATACTCAAAAGCGAGAGGAGGAAATCACACAGGATAACCCTGCACTTCTTTCGGAAAGCACAGGAACCCATTTAAGCCTTGCACTATAATGCTAGAAGAAGGTGAAGACCTCCTATGCCAAGGGTCTGGAACCAAGTTTTATATAGGGGACCAAGGGTAAGTGGTAGCAAGCTAGGTGCAATCAACGGCCCCCTCCGCAAGCTTAGCGCTCTATTCGATCAATATATGCGAGGTCTTGTCCAAAAAGAGCAACAACTAATAGGTATTTCCCGTTTTAAAACTCCATAAGCATTTTGCAATGATAATTATTCTTTAGCCCGGGTTAGCTGAAACAGAATAGATGCACCATGAAGGACATTAATTTTTTGTTGAAGTAGCATGCATTTTTATAGTAACCCGTATAAAGGGCCTAAAAAGCACCATTTGCGCAAGAATTTTCAGTCCTATTAAGGTGGAGAAAGCAAATGCCCGCTGTGTTAAGACATATAGTAAAAGAGGTGATTGAAAGCAAGGCAAACATCGACAAGAATTAAAGTTGTGCCTAATGTTTGATTTTAATCATTTTCTAATATGTGTATAGTCATATTACATGCCAATTTGGAATAGAAAGTCCAAATTTCAACTAAAGATTTTGCAAAAGGGTTAGTTAAGAAAATCGAACGATTGGCCTCATACTATATGCTGTATGACGACGGTGCTTCGATCGAGAATTGAGTAGGCATTCCTTGAGAATCGCTTAAGAACGTTAGAATTAGAAGCGTTAAGAACTTAAAGAACCTTAATAAAACTATTTAATGTATTTGAAATGCAAAATAATTTGTTAGAATTGCATGCTGTGGAAGGAGAGTTGACGGAGAGTAAACGGCAGAGTGAGCATTACCGAAAGTTGTGTTGAATTGTTTGCACTAATCGAGGAGTCCGAGCGCCTAAATATTATTAGGAAAAGTAATTTAAAAAGTTGAAAGGATTATTGGGCGATTAGTGCGCCCAAGCGGGTGTTAGTAGCGCACAGGCCTTTTTCATACCTTTTTGACTCGACTTGCCTTATTGATGCAGCGTTTAATTTAAGGTAAAGTTTGATTTAGCTTACGATTTGATTAATGAATGGAGCGTACGCATGAGAGTAGTCTAGGAGCATTAACATCCTTAAGAGTAACAAGCAGTGCCCCACAGTCATGCAAAATGCTTTCGTGAAGCTGCGGAACGAGCAGTTTGCTCGAACGAAATGCGCCTTGTTGCCGATACATCACTATTAACTTTTTTACTACAAGCACAATTAAATAGCATAAAATGAAAATGCACGAAGACTACTTAGAACAATGTCGTTGTAGATAAATTGTATCGTTGAATTTGGTAATTTTTTCTGACATAATATAATTAATTACTCGCAAACTAATTAAATTGTTTGAAAATTTCCAAAAATGCCAAAAAGCGCTGAGAAAAATTCAGAAAATTCTAGAAAGATACCCTAAAAATTAATATAAAATTATTTGGAAAATTAAAACTCATCTTTTTAATGGTTGCTTGGTCAGGAAATCTGCCCGGTTATTGTGAAAATTGCCTTGTTAGGGTCTTGCTTAGCTCGGAGCCTACTCTCTCAATCAAGGCTGTGTGTGCAAGGAGAGGTCTTACATATGGCCTTGCTTGGCAGGGATAGAAGATGTAGGTAAGTTTACAGGAAGCCCCACTTGGCTGAGTTTGAATAAGAGACGAAAGTCTCATAATACGAAAGCAATAGTATTTCTCGGGACGCGAACTGTGAAAAACAAAATGTGTTAGTGTTTAGCCTGCTACTCGTCTACCTTGCGGTGTGGTTGTTAGCTATAATTTCTGCGTATCTCGCCTATTAGTCACTTGTTTGTATGTGCTTGTGTTTTTTTGTTTGCTTTCGCAATATTCATTTCCATAGTCTTTCTTTCGGTCATAATCATGGAGGATATTGTGTGTGAATTGCTTTTGCTGTGTGTTTTGCTGTCACCCTTTCCGGAATGGCTTCGTTGCGTTCTCAGGAGAGGGTTCTGTTATAACATGTGCCTACAATCGTGTCTCTTATTTTAGTGCTTAGCGTCCAGAACTTAACAAGGGGAAGGGATGGTTTTTATAAAGCGCCTGGCATTTTTCTGTCTGTGTCGCGTCAAGAAGACCCCTGTTCTAGTGCTCCTTGTCCGGGAGAACGGCTTCTCGCTGTCTCATATCCTTTCGGTGTCCACTACCTAGGAAGGAATCGGTTATTGCCGCTTTTACCCTTTTTGGTGCGCCATTTCAGAATGAGTCGTTCAATGAACAACCGTCGCTAGACATAGCCATTGAAGACGGACTCTGGTCCTAGCCGAAAGCCACCTCCCTTGTAGGTGCTTCTGGTCGAGAGAATTCCTGTTCAGTTCCTTTGCCGCCTAACGTTTTTTTTAGTGCCTTCTTACTTTTATGCCTCTGTATGCCTTTCCGGTGCGCCTTCCCACGGATAACACTTGATATAACTAGCTCCTTTCTCGTCTGCTTGATCGTTTAATACCCTGCTTAACTCCTCTTCCGTGCCACCGTTATCCAAGAAGAATGGATGGAAGAGTCGTGTGCCGATAGGCATAACGGTATAACGTCATTTTGTTGCTGGTGCACGATGCCTTATACGTGTTAGCCGCTTACACCCTCCACTCCGAGGGGTCTAGCCACAAGGACAATCTAATATTTTTGTTAGTCGCTGCTTATGTGACTCTATAGCCCTGACCTTATCCTCTATTCTTCGGCTCAACGGCTCATACAAAAAATTACATTCACTAGCATTGTGTAAATTCGCAGAAGCATCTTGTTAAGTCATGTGCGGGGAAGATGTGCTGTTAAGCATTAGGAGACCTGACTTACGTTGTGTACGCAAGTCGATCTACGAATACTGTTATTGAAGGGATGTCTTGATTGACTTTTCTTTGACCTTTGTTCTGCTTTCATATGGATTTATGGTAATTGTTCCTAATGGACAATGCAAGGGTTATCACATGGTAACGGAGATACGTCTTGAACGGTCTGGTGGCGATTTGTGAGGAGTGATTTGACGAAGTAAAGGGCATTCCTAGTACTGGATATTGCATAATTTCCTGTGCTTAACTGACAGACAAGTGATGTCAAAAGTCAGCCCCCCAAAACGTGGTGCTGGCTCAAGAAGCCAATCCTCTGCTAGGTCCAGGAGCCTTAGCTGGAGGAATACCTGACATTGACCGTTCTGATGGAGTATGAAACACACTTAAACGAAGCTTGCTTACTGTAGGAACGACGTGATTCTTTACTGGTGAGCCCCGTGCGTGTACCTGGAAAATTACACTAAAGGTGGACAGCGTTACATGGATTGTTGTACGAGGACTCAACACTAGACTCCTGACTTTGTGTTGATTTTTTGACTTTGATTGGTGCTTATTGTGAGTTAACTAACTTTACATGCAACCTTATGACACGATGCATTGACTTGCATTTGCAACTGTTGTGTTTCAACATACGACCCACAAGTTAACTCGATCTTAGACTTATATGCAAGGACTAATGCAAGAAAGTTTAGATATATGCAATGTATTTAATACCACTTTGTAGGAAGCGGGTACATTTACGTAAGTTTTTGAAAATACATGAAAGATAGAGCTCTTCTAAAAATTTGTCTCAAGCCCCCAACATGTGAGATGAGAGCTTCCTTTGCGAGCTGTGTTGAAAAGAGGCGTTGTGTGGCTATCATTAGTGCAATGGTAACCTCCGAATTATGGAGGACCTCTTGTGTGTGAGAGCGCAATAGATGAACCTGCTTGTGGGACCTTTAATGTTGGAGCCTTTGCGGGGATGAGATTATCTGCATTTGTTGTAGTTGTAGAGGCCGGCAAGGACTTGGACTATGTGTACTGCTGAATCTTCATTGATCCTTCCATGCTTAGTGTTCAAGAGGACATGCACAAATGTCATGAGCTGCCTGTAGGTCTCCTTCGCTATAGCCCCCCAGTTTGATATGTTGAGAATGGATACGCGACTCAAGTCAGAGACTTGAGTTTTTCGCTTCGTAAGTGCATGACATTGTTGAGCAGTGGTACGAATATGTTTCTAAGCAAGGAAGACACAAGCACTAAAAAAAAGCTCGTATATCGACGGAAAAGTAGGGACGGATCTGAATCCGCCCTAATTTAGAGACGAATGTAACATCTTAATAGGGACGGATAAAAAATCTTCCCAAATTAGGGACGGATTCAGAAAATCCGTCCCTAATTATGATAGTGTTGTAGGTGAGCTCAATTGCAAAAATAAGGAAAATTAGGGACGGAAATCCCAATCAGTCCTTAATTAGGGGAAGATTTTAATTTCCGTCCTAAATTAGAGACGGATCCATGATTTCCGTCCCTAACCTATTTACGATTTACAAATTACAGTTTTTTGTCCGTAACTTTCTCTACGATGTCCAATGGAGGTCCATAATAAATCAACTGACCGAATTGCGACGCGAATCTCATCCCAACCTTAAGTTCATCTCGTGTACAAAAAAGGCCTCTAGAGGGCCCAACATTTGGAAAACAAAGAAAAATGGAGTTTAGGGACGAATTAAAAATTCGTCCCTAAACTCCCCGCTCTTTTGCCATTAAACATCGTATAAGAAAATCGTAATTTAGCAACGGATTAGAATCCTCCCTAAATTTAGGACGAATTGGGAAATCAGCCTCCATTTTGGAAGCAAATATTACAAATTTTGGCTAAAAGTAACACCAAGTGGTCATTGGAGCAGTTGGTGGGGCTTTGTTGGTGACTTGAGGTCACGAGTTCGAGCTCTCAAGAGGGGATGAGAGTTGCCTATTAATAGTTGATTTGAAGTGATAAGAGGTGATGTATAGGTGGTTA
>SNQN01010893.1:0-20541 GCA_008642245.1 Bassia scoparia | reverse complement strand
AAAAAAATGAAAATAAAGGAGAGAGAAAGAAACAAACTTGGATCACGAACAGTAGCTTTAACGGTGTAACCTCGAAGAAGAAGCAGCTTAACAATCCATGATGCAACGAAACCTGATGCTCCTGTCACGCACACCACCTTCCCTACGCCGCTCATTCTCTCTCCTCTGTTTTCTCACTGCTCTGTCACTCTTACTCTCAACAACTACTGTGACTTGGTTTTGAGTTTCAGACATTTTCCTTCTTTTAAATTGTCACGAAACACTATTTATTTAATCTTTTTGTTATTTGTTAGTATTAATTTATTAATGGTATGTTACTATGTTAGTGCAAAACTACAAATGTACAATTGCACGAAATGATTAAGATATTGTTGCCTTGTTGGTTGAACGATCAAATTATTGAAGGGTGATGTCGTGAATATTGTGATATGAATATATGATCATTAGTTGACATAACAACATAAGTATAGGGTCGTGATACCAATGAAGGTTGGTTCAAGTGGTAAGCGGCTTGATATCGTTTAAGGGAGGTCTCAAGTTCGAGCTTCGCCGTATGCAAAAAATCTTCATTGGGGGACTCACCCACCATAGTCAAGTGCGCGACCCGAATCGAATCCGGATGTAGTCGGGGTGTTAGTGATCCCCGGTGAACCGGGTGGGCATGCTCAAGAAAAAAAACGTGTCATGGAAAAAAAATTGGAGTTAACACAGTAAAAACGTCATTAAACGTGACACGATATGGGCACATAAGAGCAAGTTTAGCGTAAGTCTTAGAGTTTGGGGTGATGTCATTTTTTTTTTTTCCCCACTAAGGATGATATCATCTAATTTTTTTTAAAAGATTCACTGAAACTTGTCCAAATGTAACACTTTAGGTCCTAATAAGAGTCAAATATATGTCATGTTATTTAATTTTATTTTATCTTTTTATATTTTCTATATAATATCAACATTAATGAACAAAGCCAATAAACAAAAGATATTAATTTTTTAAATGGGTTTCATATTTCAAGTCTTAACTCTTAAGTTGAGTCTTGCAATTTCAAGACTCAACTTAAAACTTGGTTAAGATTTTGGAAGAAAAGTGGGCAAAATCTTAAAGCTAAATCATGTCACCATTCTACCAAATTTTGGCAAAACTTGCTCTAATGTTAGAAATCTTTACGATGTCACTATTTGTGAGTGTGACTTTGTGAGGTTGTAGACCAAATATAAATTCCACTTTTAATTTTCAAAGCATTATATGAGACAATATGATCGAAAGGCGTGACAAGTTTTTTGAAATTTGGTTTATACACTCAAGACACGACATGATAGATATGTGAATTGGTTTATGTCTGTCTCTTATACACATCTAGATGTGTATAAGAGACAGCTACTAGCATTATATATTGTGGTACAAATTGTTTGTGTCTTTGAAAGTTTGTGCAACGTATAATTGCTAGTTTACTACCTAAAACATTAGTTACAACGACACAATGAAGATCGATTATTGGAATGACATGTGAAAGTTACATTTTTGTTTTATGCACGACTTCACGGTTTCAATTAACACCAAAAGTTCTATATATTCATGGATTTTTGTTATATCAATGGTTCAAAATCTATATCAATCGATCTACGCAATTGGAATGATTTCTGAGAAAAAAGTAAAACTAAATATTAATGTTATTTGATTACAAAAATCGAGGGAGTACTGTTGAATCAAAATATCATTCTACGCAATTTTTTTTGAAAGTATTATTGTAATGATATGTGAAAGTTACATTTGGGTTCTATAATTAAATTTTATCAATTTTTTAATGTAGCAACGGTGCACGATTGCGTAGTTTATTTAATTTAACACCAAACTTTGTTCTATATTCATGGATTTTTGATGTATATTGGTTGTTCAATTGACGTGGTAATTTACAATTTTTCCTATATATTACCTCGCCTCCAATTTTTTTCTCACCATTTTGGTTTCATATTTGGTAGTCTTTAAAGTGGGTGGTAAAATCAAATTTAGATAATTTTAGGGGTGATTATTTTACAATTTATCTTAATATATATCTTTCCATTCTAAAAAACTCGTTAGTCGATACACTTTTAAGTCCTATTTTCGTCAACTTATTTTCGTAAGTTTCACTAAAAATAAGTTCAGTTCAATAATAATAAGTTCAATTCAATAAAAATAAGTTCAGTTAAGAAAAATTCAATTGACGAGAGTCGAGAATAGATCCTTAAAGCGTAACCGAGTAAGGATCGACGAGTAATTCGAAATAGAGGGAGTAATTCCAACACCTCTTGAGTTGCCCCAAAATGATCAAAACTTTCAAACATAAGCGCGCGCACTAGCAGAAGTGTCGTCGTCAATTGAGGTTGTTCTTCATCACCCTAACATTCAATTCAATTTTCTTTGTTAGTTTCTTCGATTTCGCATTGCAATGTAGTAATAACTTAGTTTCTGAACTTTTAGCTTCGTCTCATCTGAGTTTTCTGGTATTAGTCACTAAATTTCGGAGCAAGCATAATTAGGGTTTTGGGTTTCATCGGGAATTGGATTGTAAAATGTTAAAATTATCTTGATTTCGAACTAGATACAGTGGATTTATTGATCTCTTGCTTTCATTGGCTGATCTGGTATAATGTCTGTGTTTCTTTTCTTTGTTGAATTGAAAATCGCATTGATGCATTTGTTGCTGATTGCTTGATTTCTCTTGCTATAACTTTTGATTTCGCGTTTTTATAGCGCCTTAGTATTCTCGTTTTGAAGCGATGATGTAATTAGATTAGCTTTTAGAGTAGTGATTTATACTTTTTTGAATGTGGTTTTGCAGTGTTGATTAGAATTCGAGATGACGTTTATCTGTGGATTCAAACATGATTTAGTATCTGAGATCTGTATGGTGTATTGAATTGGGTGAAATTGTTGTTTGCCTCAACAGTCAAACCACAATCATTTATTGACGGTGGAAGATTGAAAGTTTCCAAAAATTGACATAGTATACACAAACTTAATCATGGCTGATAAAGACGCAAAATGACATAAATTTGTTAGGTGTATGTTGTTTGTAAATTCGACAAAAATATTCCTCCCTTTATCGAATCTGTTTGTGAAACAAGATATGCCGACTGGTCGCCTAAATAGAGATCACGGAGAAGAGGTACTGATCTATTTATTAGTTTTGATACGTAAGCGAACGAAGCTATCTATGGTCAATGTGTGCATGCGACAGTGGTTTTACCTCAAAATGGGACTAAATGTTGGAAGCATTATGTAGAAGACAGTGGCTATGGTCACAAACTGTATCAAAGTAGATATTAGCTTGGAAAACACTGTTTGAACATGTCTTTGTATGCTGTAAATACTGCTTATTGTTATGTTTGAGTCATGATTTCATTGACAGCGTATTTTTGTTCAAAACTGAATTTAGCGCATAGTACATAATGAAGGCGAGTGTGACGTCTGGTTTGTTTACCGCCGTGGATGGTTATGCTCTGATGATGAAAAGAAGTTAATGCGTGCATGAAAAGGCAGAGTGTAAAGACGCCAGGGCTCAAGAGCTGACTCGAAATAAAAGCTTCAGATCCTGGTAAAATATATGTCTGTCCTGACACCAATCTAACCATTATTGTTTGTATGGATCGAGTTTTTGAGTTTCTGGTTTATCCAGCAAGCTGATATTTTTAAGTGTATGTGGATGGCATTATTATTTTCTTTTAGAAACTTATCGGGTAGTGGATATACTTGCTAGGTTTTAGGGACAGTTTAATTAATAATATACCATGCTGACAATGCTGCTTTAGATTTTCGAGCGATATCGATCACGTATTGCATTATGTTACGTGCTTGAAGAAGGAGCACGACAACCAAAAGAAAAAATGCAGTGAAAGTCTAGGTCAGTATCGTTAGTTTGCATAGTGATTATACGAGGAATGGTGAGATTAAATTGATCGTCTTTCTGTGAGAGCCCTGTGCTGTAGTTTCTAATGTTGGTGAGTGCCTATTTCACCATTATCTATTAACTGATGTTTACATGTAACTAGAACGTCATCTCTAAACCCTAAGATGTTCACCATAAAGACAATAAATTACATCTGAGTTACTTTGTAACTGGGTTGAGTACTTAGTTCAGTCTTCCTTCAAGCCTCTTAAGGGATCGTGTACTTATAGAACATTTTTGTGTTGATGGCAAGTGGACAACATTTAAGGAAATGATGAACACCAAACTCGAAAAAGTTTGCTGGATTTCAGCGTTTTCTCTTTCTTATAAGTGCTACATATATACTAGTGGCAGAAATAGACTACATGCAAGTCAGAATTAAGCTGATTTGCGTAATGATAAGTCATGGTATGACATTAGTTTGTATCAATTAGGGGAAACTTTCATATTGTTCTTTGAAGATATAGTTTGTTTTATAATAGAACGGGAGGAACGTAAAATGTTAAAGTGCGGAATTTGACATTGGATGTTCAGGAATTAAGTGACGCCCGTGCAAACAAAACAGCACTTCATTTGGCGTTGAATTCTATGGTGAGGAAACAGGGAATAAAAGGGCTTCTTATGGCTATGAAAGCCATTGAACCTAAATTCCTGAGTTCGTTGTAAGTACACCGCTATGTTTTGATCTTATAACAATATACATCGTATGTTGACTTAGAACGGAGGAAAATTGTCATGTGCTACTTGATTAGGCTAATCCAGCAAGTCTAATATCCATCGGAACAAAAATGCTAACAAGATGCAATAGAACAAAGGTTTGAAGTCTAGCCAACGTTGCAACTTGCCAATTGTGGATCTCATTGCCCTGTGTGAGGTTGGAGGAGATTTTGTAGATGTGATAAAGTGAATAGGTGGTCTTTGAGAGCTGTGTGTACGATGTGGTCTTTGTGAGGCTTGGGCTGGGAACTTGACATTGGTTGTATGATCCTTATGCTCTGGACAAGGAAGTGTACGCTGGAGTACTGTTTCATAGATTCATTTGAAACATTGCTGAACTGTTCCATGTTTTAAAGAATTGTAAGTAATCATATCTATGGTTTGTTGTTGCGGTTATTTTAAAAAATTATTGTGGAAATTGTATTGTGTTTATAACATTGATTCCTGTCCGTTAAAACACGACGATTAGTTAGAAAATAAATTGCAAAAGGTGCACAATTACCTGGATCTTGTACATATACTATACTCACAAAGAGAAATCTTGCATGGGCACCATGTTGATTATTTTAGAAATACCTTTTTTTTAGGGTTATTGAACTATAATTCTTTACATTTCTTATTGACTAAGGTATTTGTATTTAGGTGATTCAAGTCGTGATGAAGATCTTATGCTTCCTTCTTGGGCAGTACGGATAATTTCACAGTGAAAATAAAATTACATAATAGACAGAGATGTGTACAGCTTGTACTAGCGTGACATATTGTAGATGCGAAATTGTTCACAGCTCTCTGTGTATCAAATTAGGTGAGAATATTTATCGTCAGTTCTGCGACATATCACTATTCTAAATGAATAGAGTATGTATCTGATTCCAGCTATCATATTTGTAGCATTTGTTATAATTGTAGATTATTCGTTCCTAATGTTGTAAGTTATAATAAGAAAGTCCCAATTTAAGCACATTACATTATAGGTACAACGCTAAATGAAAGATCACTGCTGTGTCGAAACATAGAAGAAACAACAATACTCCCATAGCTGCTACAGGAGTATGAGTCCCCACATCTTTTGAATGAGCTTAATAAAGTAACACACATATTTTGACAACAACACTATTTGAAACTTCAAACCACTCGGTTTAGTCATCTTCTGCCTAGAGAGCGTTAGAGAAGCAACCGCGAATCTGTGGGATCATTAGTTGCTGAGCTGACTTTATTTTGAGAACACAGAGCTTTTCAGCATTGTTTCTTGTCCGCTAATTTTCATACTGATCTTACACCTTACGAAAAATAGATCCTATTTCTATCCACCAATATGCAACGTAACACTATTATCTAGCTCTTCCCTAGTCTTTGGATCATACGTTACTAAAAATACAAGCTATGCTGTATGATGCAACCGAAGCTGCATCACATTACAAACGCCCAAATAATGCTTTGAGACTTGAATAATTCACTGGTCCTATTGTACAATCCCATAAAGAAGTGCCTGAAACGTGTTGGATTGCGCTAGATGGGTGTAATGATAATATGGGTCACTAGTGCATCAATGTGTGAGAGGTACTCATCAATGTGTAGAGATGGAGTTTTCGGAAATAGTATAAGAAAATCAGGCAACGATCGTCTCGATGTTCTGTGAGTAGCACTGATACATGAAACATAAGGTATAGTCAGTAGTGGTGATAAAGAATGGTTACATTTTTTAGATTTCTGAGTCTAACCATCTTCTCTCATGTTCATACTTAGCTACTAAACGTATATAGTAGATATGTGAAATAGAATTTTCTTTAGCATTAAATGGTTTGGACTCATATGTATCCTACTGGCAATGTTATACAGCGCTTCGATTCAGACGGGATATTGAACTATGAACAGCTACCTGTTTATATATGTGTATACCACCTAAATGTGTCTCCCCGCGGGACTGAGTAAGAATCACGGGATGTAGACAACACGCGACGATACGTCGGCGATTAGAGTTATCATTCGACATGCAGATATAGCATGCTTGAGACTCACCAAAGTTTTGAAGATCGCTATATTAATTGGGCTGCTATACATCCGCGAATCTAGGTGTGTAAGCAGAAGGACAAACTCATAGGGATGATCGATGGCAAAAATATTTTCTCTTTATTTTATTTATAATACTACTTTTCTATTGGTTTAGATCCTTATTTCATTGCGATGGTCTTCACATATTCTGGAAGCTCACTTGAACTTGTCTATTTCTTGTTTAATTCTAAAATGGTTTGCTCGTTCAGTCACCAATGGTCCGCCCCCAAATGTCCATTATATAAGTATGATGGCAGGATTACTTGTCGAATTAGACTACGTTCATGCAGGTAACGTTGTGAGTGAACACCGTAATTTAACTCTAATAATTTTTAATGTAGTAAGTTGAATGATTTCTGAACCAACTTTCTTAAAGAAGCTATTTAACTGTTTAAGGTGAGGTCTTTACTCCCATGCAGTGATAGAGTACAAATTAAGGGATCAATTGGTTTCAAGCCTAAAAAATCACAATTCAAAATAGACCTAACTTGAGTAGGTTGAGACTGTATTTTAGAATTATTTTATCTTGATTTTCTAATTTCTTTTCTATCGATTTTTTAGTTATAATCTGTTCTATACGCAGAAATACATTCGAGAAATTAAATTTATCAAAAATTAACGACCTAAAAAAAATACCCGAGAAACACGTGAGCAAAACTATTCTAGTTTAGAACATTCTATAGAATCTCTTTGCTTGAGAGTAGCTCAAAGTGCTTGGTTGTTCTAAGGTGACGTCGAGATCAGACAAATCACGTTATATGAAATTGGTAGTCAGATGTAAACAAGAAAGAATACGCGGATGAATAATGCGCGTTGTATATACGCAGAAGCCTGCGGGATATTACGCAGCCCTCGCGTGTCGTATTCAATACGGCTCGATAGGGATTATTTTTTCCCTTCCTCTTAGCCATCTCGCAGTACCTATAATAACCCGTTCTTGGCTCTTCCGAAAAGAAGACACGTGTTTTCGAACACAAAGCGTTTCTTTTCAAATTCTCTCGGTGCTCACGTAATCTTCTCTGCATTATCCTTGTGACTCGTCTTTACTCCACTTCTTTTCCATATCTCATCTCTCTTCATATACAACTCTAAAACAACAATTCGCTTCTAAACTTAGACTACTAAGCAGTCTGCTTTCTGTTTTCGAATTTCAACAAGCGAAAATCAACAGGTTGCTCTATATAACTCTTGATATTAGCTCTACCTATGAGAAACTTTTGCTTCTTGTGTATTTGACCGTTACTTTCTAATTTCTTGTGATTTAGTTCATGATGCGCTTTTTCATATGATTGGTTTTTTATTTTATTGTGATCTTATAACGTGAGTCTTTGTACGTAATATCAGAGTTATATTCGACAATTGTAGTTTAACCAAGATCTTGATCATCTCATGTAAATATTAGGATTGTCATTAACGTTTTCAAATTCGTTTATGAAAATCATCATCTCCTTGTGCACAATTTGTCATATATGTGCATATCCGTTAATTGTCAATACTACACCAGCTGGTTCAGATTTGTCTTGTTACGTCTTAACAATTAAATCAAAAAGGATTTCTATATATTTAGTTTTTCTTTCTATTCGATATTGCCGATTGTTGATTTAAGAGAAAGTGTTGGAGAAGATTTACTTCAATTTAATACAGTGGGATCAAAAGTCCCAACCTTTTTTAAGGATATACAAATATACGAGTTATTATGCTTTCACTGACCTTTGATATATTCATGTTTTTTTGTACAATTCTTCTCTATCACACTATGTAACTCACATAATGCTGTAAACAAAAGTACGGAGATTTAAGTGGCGTACCACATTATAGTCACAGATAACTCCATTCTATGGCCATTTTAACGAACCCGGTATATATATAGGCACCTTATTAATATTGACTAACAATCAATATGATCGCCCTTAATCCATATGGGTATTAGTCATTGTTTGCTACATAATTAGCAACCACCTAATTTAATTACTTAGAACTCGTGCGCTATCAAAGATCAACTTTCAAAGGCGTGCGTTTGAAATTCTACATTTGTTATGATCTCTCTCGAACTAACAATGAGAACCGGAAAGATTGAGGACTGCTTATACCTGCAGGCGGATTTGGTTAGCTGATTCCAATTCGTACCATGTCTTGCGAACCCACACTTTGGTTACCTAAGACCTTATTTTGTGGTGCTCCTGTTTGCACCCAATGTTTTCAGTGGCGTTCTCAGTAGGAAATAACATTAATTGGTATATAGGACACAGGACGTTTTATTTTGGTACAAATCATCACGGATGTGGCGTCCCCGTCCAATTTACGACCAACCTAGGTCCCAACGCATTCGAGCATGCGAGGATATTCCATGAGGCTACCAACTCCATGGACACTCCGTACTAACGCAGGATCAACCCCCTAAGCGGGACTTGCTGTGATGTGCAATTAAAACCTACACTCAGGCGAGTTTCCCAGACTAACTTTCTTGAAACCCAATAGTGTTTTATTGAGAAAGTCAAGATCCTATGTGTCGAACAAGCATTTTCTAAAGGAGCATATTGGATTTGCCAGAACTTGTGTATCTGAAATTGCTATCCTTACGCTCTTATCTCAATCTCTAAAACATGAGTATAATAGCCTCTTTCAATTCATAAACTAACAATGGAAGTGCGATTTTAACGTGTGCAACTGTATGGTGTATGATGATATTATATTATAACCTCACATATAAGAATTGGTTGATTGCCCCACGGAGGCCATAAGTCAATTAAACCCTCTTCTGCATCTATAGTGGTTTTAGCTATCAAGGTGCATTTCGGCAAGCCTTACAATGTATTAGCGTGATACTTCATGTGACTGGTAAGGAATTACATTTTTGTAACTATACATACAGGCAATCTGATTTTAATAACACTGTGCAACACACTCAAATAAGCAGACATCCGTGCTAATTGACCAGAAATGAAGATCCACATTTGATGGCATTAAATACATTGCTAAGGTATTTTGCACGTACATTTATATAATAGACATATGGGATAATTCTAGCGGGTTTCTGATGCTCTACGTTTCATGGTGTATTTTTATGGCGATAGGCAACTTCTTTGGTGCACCCCTCTTGATGGCTTCCCTCTCACAAATTATTTTCCTCAAGCACAAGTGATAGAAGTCACATAGAGCAGGGTTACTGGACCTATTTTTCTCGTTAGGACATGCTCCCACTAAGTTTGAATCCAAGAAGCAAGAGTATTGTCAAAGTCTATAAAAAGCATAATAACAGAGAGTCAATCTGCATCATCTGCCGGTCCAGTAAGGTATGACTTTGGATTGTCAGGTGTATACTATGAGGCTAGGGATAAAAAGAAAAACTGCGTTTACAGTCTTCGATATGGTTGTACAATCAAAAGTTAATCATTCAATATTAGATAAAATCCTTATTATCCGATTGAGAGGAACCAAACATTATGAAGTGGTTTCCATTTTACTTAGAGAAAAGGGTACTATAAGATTTACTTACAATTAACTTAGTCTTCCAACAGACTCGTACAGTAGCAGGTGTCGATGATAAAATTCTGCCCTAAGTTCTCATTTCAAACAGTTACTTAGCAACATAGTATGTATCTCACTCCCGATTCAAGTTTGAGAAGGTTATTGTGATGGAAGAGTGGATATAGTTTCTATCTACACAAAAGATCTTGGAGGCTCATACTCATTAGCAAGTCTGAATGTCAGAGCTAAAGGTTTCCAACTAAGTAGAAGTTTGTGTTATACCTATAAAGCAGACATTTGTCTCAACTCCTCGTCTCTAATGCCAGCTTCTAGTTTTTCATTCTAGATTCCTTCTATTTAACATAGCTATATATGTTTTCCGTCTATCTTTATTCATTTATCAGTATGATTATGGTTTATCTATATTTCAATCTTCCTTTTTATCCGCTTTCTGACTCTCTAAAACACTCACAAAAAATGTTAAATGTTTAAAATTCATCATAGTTTTAAAACGCCTAACTGGTATTTGAATCTAATCCTGTCCTTGTTAGTAGTTCTAAAATTTATTTTCCACAATATCAATTCAAATTAATTTGTCAAGATTTACGATATAATAACCTAACTCAATACAATGTGCTCAGATATGTGTTATTTTTTAATTCTTTATTTTTTGGAGAAATAAATGTTCTTTACATGTTTGTGAATAATTCCCGCATACTCTAATTGATGGATCATTCCACTATTTTATATTCCGACACCTGTGCCATTAAGTCCAGTGTTATGTAAGGTAGGAATGCACAAAAATTCCAATCTTTACTCCTTAATCTTCATATCGAACCATTACCTGTTTCTCTAAACATGGGTGATCCTTCTAAAAGGTCTATGTACACTTTCATTGTCTTATTATTTCTTAGTTTAGTTATTGTTTTATGTTAATTTTGTACACTAGCCTACGTAACAACCACCACATTCCACCTCCGTACGTCAAGACCTGTGCCACTTGCACCTAAACTCTAGACCCCAACGCTACTCTTCTAAGGTTTTGAATCTCTAGCCAACGGTCACACCTTCGTCACAACAGTTTCATTTCTAGGTTTTTTCGTCCTGCGTCCCTTCTTTTAACACACACACATATCAATGGCTCACACACTTCCCGTGGAAGCTATATCTCTCTCTTAATTTTCATTTTCACTCTTCTCTATTCATCTCCCTTGTTCTTTACTAACCCCATGCATTTCAATATTCCTGTGTTTAAACCATTTATTCCAAATGATTCAATCATATTGCATCAAATCAGGACAGCCCCAATTTTGTCATGTGCTATTTCAACGTTTTATGTTACTAAGGTTCTAATTTAAATTATCACCTTATCGAATGAGTACTTGGGTGAGATTGTTTTTGTAACATAATGAGTAAGTACTCGTTTTATATAATCATCAAGTAATAGGGTTATGCTCCAGGATAACCACTATGCCACCCAAAAAACTATCGGCTATGCGCTGTAGAGGGGTGAGGCTCAGTGTGGGAGAGCGCATCGGTGCGTATGGCTGAGGGAGAAAGAGGCTTTCAATTCCCCCCCTGCTTTTTTTATCCATGTTGTTATGCGCGCAAAGATGGGGTGGTTGCAGATAGTGTGTGCGACGGCGAAAACAGATATGTTGTATGTAGTAGATATATATATTAATATATATAAAAATATATATATTATATATATTATATATATTAGGAGGGAGAGAAGAAATGTTGTCGAGGGTTGGGGGTCGATTACATGTGGGAGGGTGGTGTCTGGTGGTGAGGGAGGGTGTGTGGAGGGATTGGTTGTGAAATGGGGGTAGTTTGTTGAGGTGAGAGATTAGTCTATTTAAAAAATCAAAAGAAAAAGAAATGTGACCTGATTAGCAGGTCACAATAAAATAGTGCAATATAGGGAAGATTAGAGATAAAAGTGAGATTATTGGGAATTAATGCATAAGAGTAGGTCTGGATTAATACAGGTGATAATTACCACAACAAGGTGGAAACTATATTCCCGCGTGATAATTATCCTTTCTATTTTATTCCTGATGTAGATCTTAATGACATATTATTACATAAGTAAATATGTTGATGCATAGGGTATAAATGTATTTGGTGCAGGGACTTACGTGATTGCTCGCTGTCGTTTTCACGTATGAAAAATTAACCGATCTTGTATAATTCAGCATATTATTAAAATTAGAAACGCACAAAATTTTCGATACTCAACAATTAGGACATGTTTTAGTGCATGAGTCTAATCTCAGTGAGTTGAGTTTACTAAGGAGTCTTTCACCCATAACGGTGCTATAAATATTGTGGGGTATAGGTTCTCAAAATGCGAGTCTTGAAATATGAAACGTCACAAATTAGAAGATGCTGTTCATTTTTGTTCACTAGTGGTTGCACTCTCCCACGAAGGTTTAGGTAAAGATGTGTCGCGTATTTTATTATGTATTGTTGAACAAGAATTTTTAATTAGTTTGAAATAGTCTTAGGAATAAAGCCTGTAATAAACTGTATGAGTCTGTTAATAGTTTAAATAGTAGAAAATAGTTTAGTATGTGGCTTAAATCGTGGAAGAATCTCTTAGGAATAAACACTTGTCCTTCGTATACTATCCAAATTATCTATTGTGTGGTGATTTGTGAGTTTTTTGCTATAAATCCTATTATCCCAATTAAACAAAATGTGTAGAGAATTCGAGTATACACTACATCCTCCTATCCTAATCACCAAAAAAAGCTTACCTTTAGCAGAAGCATTGTTCATATGTTTGGATAAGCAATGCGGAAAAAGAAGCGAACTAGTTTTAGCGCGCACTCTGTTAACATGCTCACAAGAGGCCTCAAATGAATTTCCCCATCGGTACTTAGTTACAGCTAGACAGCTACCTTCATCCTAGAGAACACGTATAGCACTTTCTCTTCGACATTTGCTTGACTCCTCGCATATACTCTCCACATTTTTCTACACACCATTTTTTATAAAAATATGTTCTCCTATGCACCCCATTTTGTGCGACTTCATTATCTCACATCACATTTTCCTAACATTTTCACCCTACGTTTTCCTTTCCCTCTTTTTTGGGTAGTGATGACGGTTTTAGGCTATCAGCAGTAAGTCTCCAAATAAACTGAGAGCTTATGCGTTATATCTGGCGGATGATCGACATGACAACTTCTCGCGGGCGCACACAAAAGAATCTCCTCAATACTATCGTGTCTTAAAGATATGGTATAATAATTACCAAATCTCCGATGTAGTTAAGGTGGTGCGACTACTGGTAGGCATAGACAGAGGTATACTCCGCCCATGTATATTTCACAAGTCACCGCCATTAGACAAAACCCAATTGGTCGAAAAGTTTGCAAAAATATAATGTAACAATCCATACTATATGTAGGATTTTTGAGTACTCTGGGTGGCTATAATGTAGTGGAAAATGCGACTGACAGTTTATTAGTTGTTATCGTTGATTGGTGCGTGTGTAGGATTTTAGTAAAATTTGGAAGAGGTACTCACTAGGATGAGTTTAGTCATTGAGATATTAGAATGGTATAAGCCATATCGAGTGGAGATTTTAATTTCGAATTGGATTGTACAGTGGTGATTATTTGGGTCCTCTTCCTTGAGTAATTATACTCTAATCCTTATAAACAAGTAAGCTTTAATTCTTTTAGTGTTTATATATTTGACAAAATTCTACGTCTTGCTATCTTTCGAATTATGTGGTATTTGATAATATTATGGTTACTTGAAGATAGATCAAATTAAGATTTGCTCCTCTCTGCACAGTCGATCTAACAAATCATTCCAAAATCAGTGCGTTTCAGAATATCGATCTAATTGTCAATAAATGATTTTGCCCGCCCAATTGATATTCAGCTATTATCCGAAATGTAATGACATGCAGCATTCATAAACCAAGCTGATTAGAAGCTGATAATCGACGCATATTGAGTAAGAAAAGCGTATACGATCAGAAGCTGCTAATACTAGTGTGGTTGATTGCCAATGGAGAGAGCTGGTGAATTCGGCGCAGTGATTGATGGTTATCTATAACAAGTGTATATGAGTACTATCGAATCAAGATATATGTTGTCGTTATAACTGGATGAAGGTGGGGAGGTGTGAAGTTATCGAGAGATGATAAAATGATGCTTGTGCTCTCGCCGCACGCTTAGGCAAAGGGATGAGCGTTACCTCATAGCTCTATACAGATGTTCATGGAGTATAGACTGCCATGGAATCCGCATGATGAATGCGTTGGGGCCTGTGTCGTCAATTGAGGGGGATCCCAACCGTGCCTATATAGGTTATTCACGGAATAGAAACTGCCCGAAAAAACATTGAGTGCCAAATTATGGCGCCCACGAGATCCAATCAAAGGTAACCCAGTCGTGGAGTTCGGGGGATATGGTGACGAATCAGATCTGCTAACCCCAATCGCACCGCATGTAGGCGGGCCTCTACTCGTCTCATGTAGTCCTATAATCATACAATTGAATTCAAAAGAAGCCTATTGATTTGACTTTTGAGAGTTGCATTGTGGCCATTATTACGTGAGGTGGGTTGCGCGTGTGTAATAAAACAAACCAAGACTTCACAGATGAAAAGCGGTCACTTGATTGATTAGTTCAATGTTAATAAGTTATGTGCTTAGAAAACGGGACCTGCGTCCATGATTATCTGACTATTAATTGGGACAAACATAGTAGTGATTCGTCTTGGTTAAACCATATATACAGTGTGATTGAATTATATTATACATGAGACATGAAAAAACAAAGGTTAGTAAGGGCATAATATGTAATGTATGTCCTCCTCACCTTCACTGCAACAACGAATTGTTAGAATAATAAAGACTCAATAAGGAATCGCCTTTCGATTGAATTGCTAATGAGAGATACGATTACAAACCATGTTAATTATTGACAATAATAATGAAGGTTGAATCGCAATAGATAAATAGGCTGGAAGCGAAAACCATGAGACAATGAAAATATGGATAACAAAGCCCTACATGGTGTTACATGAAACGATTAACAAGTGAGTTTCTACGAGTTGGCTTAAATTGAATAAAAATCGTGTGCGAGAGTAAATGGTTATCAAATTAAAAGAGACATAAGGATGAAAGAGTTGAAAGAAAGGTTTTTGGTGAGTAATCTCAGATTTATACCTTATTTCGCTTGTGCATCGAAAAGAATCGATGCGTGTTGAATTGAATCGAATGATCGTTTTTGATGTTTTGAGAGTGTTGTTTATTGTTTTTAGTGACTTGAGTCTGTAAATCTGTGAAGTTCTCTGAGTCAGGGGGGCATACTCAGTGAATATGTGAGCGCATATGAGTATAATTTCGTGTGCGTATTAGTCTCGTAGGCCTGGCTTACCCCAATAGTTTTCCCCACCCTTATCCAAACTAAGGCAGGGGTTATTTATAGCGAGACGAAAGATGCAAAAAACCACTAGAGAGTCAGAAAAATCCTGCGCGTCAATAAATATACGCTCAGGATGAGGTATTATACGCTCATGAGGAGCGTATATACGCTCATACTGAGGCGTATATACGCAGCTTGCTTTCCATAATTTTTGGCCAAGGATCATGTGTTTGTTTTGAGCGTCATATACGCTCAAATGAGTATACATATAACTAATTGTAACGTAAATATTACTCACTCATCACGGTCTGAGTTGCGTATTATACAGTCCAATGACCTTTCAGCGTCATATTACTACGCCTCAATGGTTTTGCGTATTTTTTCCAAAATCTGATATGTTTTGAGTTCCTTCCGTATTTTTTATTCGTCATTTCCCTGATTCGATTTAATTCGCTACCTAGACACCCTCTGCTCTACCAAGCAAGATATTCTGAAGAGTGTTCTAAGAGAATCCACCGTTATTTTCGGCATTTAGATTATATTATACCTAAAATTATTCAGTTAATTTTCTGTGCGTATTTTTTAGCTTCGCTTTATTTAAACTTTGCAATTTTTAATCTTTAGAAAAATCATAAGAAAAATCAGAAAAAATTAAATAAAAATAAACTCAGCGGATATAAGAAAAAATGTGACCGCACATGTGGAAATCACACAAAACACACAAGAGATCGCAATAAACTCAGTTTGAAAACTTTGAAAACCTTCCGAGATAATACCTTTTATTTTTTACTCCAAAGAAAAACGAAGGAAAATATGTTTGCCTTGTAAGTGAATCCTTCATCATGTTTGCCTACTAATTTATGATTCTATCCGAGTAGACTGCTCACGTTATCTTTCCAACCATCCCAGTGAAGTTACATATCATTCCTTGATTTTCGAGTTTGACAACGAACGCTTATGACGCGGTATATTTCATCACGGATTCTCATTTATTGGGAAGACACCTTTACTCAAAACTGCTTTATGGAAATGACTACAGACGCATTCACACCACTTTAGAGCTGGAGCATAAAGAGAGAACGATAGTGTTCGAAGACAAGCAAAGTATTCGATTCGGACGGAGAAGTCCACTACAAAGACTTCGTGACGCACCTGCGCTACCACTTTTACTGGCCACATATTCCAATACAAACTAAAGTAATTTGTAAGATGAGTACCTGCAAAAACAAGAAGGGTATAGTTTTATCCAATGTAGCGCTATTACAACACCAAATATTCTCATCCATTTTGATCTCATGCGGTTGATATGTGCTTTATTGCTGTACTGAGGTCCACATCTGTGTATGCAATTTGTGGGTCATTTCCCCGCATTCGTTCTACTATTTGTTAGAATTGCATGTGTGCGTGCGTCCATGTTACGTAGGAGGGAACGAGATTGACTTTAAATGATAGCGCCTAGAGATCAAAGGATGTAAGTCGTACGCTTGAGAAAGAGTGTCAAGAAGGGGACAGACCCACGTTATGAGTCGCTGTTATATATGAATTCATGAGCGAATTTGGATGCAAAATGTTGACTTGAACTGTGACCTTGAGTATGTGATTATTGTGCGCAAAACCAAAAGTTTGGAAGGAGTCATTTAATTTTGAAAGCGAGATCTTAATTTTTGAGAATTGGTCCACTTATGTACTAGTGACTCGATTCATGTATAGTACATAAGTTGTTAAAGATATCAATTGAGAGATTATGAAATATAAGAGTGTTCTCTGTTAATAGGCTCTAGCATATATATTCTAGACATGTATTTATGAGTCAGCTCGTTGAGGAGTCCTTGATCTAGTTCTGGTTTAGACATTGGGTTTGACGAGAGTCATTGATTTGAAAAGTCTTTGTCTAGGTCTGTTCTAGACATGATTCCTGAGAGAGTCAGTTGAAGGAGTCTTGTCTAGGGTCTGTTTTAGAATGTTTGAGAGATCATGAAGATAGATGGCTCTCTGTTCAGCTAGGTCTGAGGTATAAGACATGATTGAGAGTGTCTTGCTCATGAGTCTTTATTCTCTAGACATTGAGCTTTGAAATAGATTTCTTGTTTAGGGTCTGATTCCTATGACATTTGATTTGAAAGTTGGCTATGTGTAAGGTCTCTTTTTGCTAACATTGATTTGAGAAAGCTGATAGTCGTCTAGTTGATCTAGACATGTTATTTTGCTAACGAGCCTTGAACGAGTTACTTGTCTAGTGAGCTCTTTCATGTCAGACCATAGATACACGAACGCTACTAAGTCAATCCTGAAACTAAGTGTTAATCCCAAAGTTACCCTATTGCGAAAGCGCGAAGTTTCTATTCAGTTTGAGCTTTTCAAACAATAACATAATAACAGAAGAAAAATAAATAAATAACTTATGAACATACACATAATACAATAAAGACAAGTGACTAATTATGTTTTGCAACAAGAAAACGACGTTTGTATCACACAAGTGACTTACTCTCGTGAATTTCAATCTATATATGTGAATAGTCTACCAATAGTAAACTTTGTATAACACGTTACTTAACTAGGACCACTTGCAAGAGAAACAACAAAAAAATTCCTCCAACTGCGTACAATATACATAGGTATGTCCATCCGCATTTGATCACAGAGCACCTCCACCCAGAGAGGATCTCTATCACATGGTCTCTATGTGTTTACGGACTTTGGACTCAGACTTATTGTAATGATGTAGTTCTTCAACACCCAACTACTGTTAAAACATGACACCCATAGGTCAGGTGACGATTCTAAATATCTTTGGATTGATTCAATGATGTCCTCTAAGTGAACCATTGAAATTAAGACTCATTAGGATTAATCGAGAATACAAAAGGGTCAAATTGTGACTAGGGTC
Source organism: Bassia scoparia (assembly GCA_008642245.1). NCBI lineage: Eukaryota > Viridiplantae > Streptophyta > Magnoliopsida > Caryophyllales > Amaranthaceae > Bassia > Bassia scoparia. The sequence goes on along the minus strand of SNQN01010893.1, from coordinate 2,092 downwards.
TAAATTGGGAGACGCGAGGTGTTTGAGCTCCCTGATGTTGTTAAACTGAGTCTATGTGAAGTGATTATCATAAGCCTGGCAAAAGACCGTAATTCTGAATTCTTAGCAAGTCAAAGCACTCAAAAGGCCTCAATATGACTTATATGTTATAGCTGATGCCGGTAATCAACCTCGAGAAGAGCTCCTACGTATCCTTTACGACGTGAATCAAAAGCACATCGTAGTTCTGGATGAATGATTGACAAATCCGTGGTAGGAGGCTTTTGCGTTGTAATGTGAGCTGTGTTTGAGGGTATGAAAAGCTTTGATGTTTTATGAAGTGACCCACAGTGCGCAGTTGCTTTTTTAGGACTACTTGCTTTTTGTATTGGCTTTGATTTTGGATTTTGATTTGGATTTTGAATGGAATTTGCATTTGAACTTTTGATGTTTTGCTTTTGCTTGCCCTTTTGGATTCTTTTTTTCTTTTCTTTCTTTTGCACGTTCTTTCACTCACGCACCGTTTGCGTGGTAGGTAGTATGTTGGGTGATGAAAGAAAGATAGGCTAAATGCATCGTGTATTGTGCTGCAAAAAGGGGGTTAGGAACATATGCATGAAGGAATTTTAGATTTTGTTGTGACAACACAGGGACTATTGAGGACAGGAACCAGGTCGTATTGTGGTTGGGAGCTGTTGATGGTAACTCATCTTGATCTGCACTCTCTATATGTCATTAATTAACAATAAATTGAAGTTAAATGCTATCTAGCATTAAAGTTATATCAATTTGTGGCCATGTAACCTCTTGTTTCTTATGATGTGTTGTTGTGACTTGTCATTTTAGAATTCACGCAAAATAAGCTAAATATTTGCCAAAGTTAAGCCATTCATTTTTTAGTGTGATGAGATACGAAAAATTTTTGAGAATTCATATACGATGGCTTATTTCATAAACAAGTGACTCCTATAGTTAAAAAGAGTCATGCATATTTGAAGAGTGGCAATTACTCGTTAGCCATTACTAAGTAGTGCTATATGTCACAAATGTAATTTGTGGAGCAAGGCGTATCCGCAGGGGAGTCATCGTTAGCGCCACCCTTGGAAAGTCGTCGACTCATGTTTAGCAAGTGGCGTTGGATGATGTGTATCTCTTGTTACACTTCGTCGCTGAGAACTTGTGTAAAAGCGACCATCATTCAAACTTAACTCATTTCTGTACTTGGAATCCTGTGCTTCAGAACGATGCAGTTTCTCAGTGTGTGACCCCTTCACTTGCTGGAATTCCGAATAGGAATTGTCGTATTCCATTGCCTATGATTACTTATTATGCTGAAGGTCTGAGTGGCTTTCCAATAGTAGCAAGTGCACCTTTTGCAGTTAGTTCTTATCAAAGCCTGATCATAAGTATCCATGGTGAAGATGTCCTTGTTGAGTTTCGAGCCCTGTTGGTTACAGAGCCAGGTAAATAAAGTGATGATATCTAGATGTTGTTCAAATTAGTAGAGTTGGTGGCAAAATTTAAATGAATATAAACACTGTATTTATTAAATTATGATCAATTGTTGTTGACGACAAGTAAGGTTTCCAATACACTTTGCTTGTTTATAAATGCCCCCACCGTTACCCTTAGACTTCTGGGCATCATTTGAACTCTTCCTCTTCAACTAGGAGGCCAACCTTGTTAGAGTCCCAGTAAATGAATCAATGGGTTGAAACTTGATGCTCTCGTATATTGAGGCCGTGAAGTTTACATTGACGACATTCGAACTTGATCTTCTCATTTCGGCTTCGCAAGTTGGTCTATTTGAGCGCCCTTTCTCCCTCCACCTATTAAGAAAGTAGAGAAATTTCTCTCATCACCTTGCTTTGTGGCCTGGGCTCCTGATTGTTCACGATATGAAGTCACCATTCAGAGTAGGAATATCTGGCAGGTATATTATGCACCCAGTGTTTTTAACCATGCTTTAAGAAACTCGTGTTTGAGAGGAGTTCCCAGTTTCTAATCAGACATGCTATACTCATCGAATCACAGGTCTTAAACCACCTGGCTATGTCTTATAGTGTCTCCTAACAAATTAAGTAAACTAGGGATAACGAGCCCTGATTGTGCA
>SNQN01010892.1:0-16694 GCA_008642245.1 Bassia scoparia | reverse complement strand
GCGCCCGCTATACGCTGAGGGCGCGGCCCACGTCCTACAGTTATAAGCTTTGCCTATAATTGCATAAAGCAAGGCGAATGACTCCATGTCAAGTAGTGCACCAAAGCTCTAGATTAGGGCACAAGGGTTAGGGTGAAATAGTGCACAACAATCCCCCCCCTCTCGCCGCATCTAGCGGCCTCTACACAGTTATTGCGAGTTCATTGTCAAAAAGATAACAACGAACATTTTTCCATTTTAAACCCTAAGCATGCAATAATACTAAGCGGGTTGTTTAACAGAATACTATACACATAGTGTCTAGTTTGTTGAGGCATGTGTTGTTAATTCCGTATTTGAGGAGCCTAATGCCAGTTGTCCATAGTTATCTTTTTAGGCGTGAAACACGAAATTTGCAGGTCTTTATTAAAGCATATTATATGGGTGAGACAAGCATGCAAGCACTCGTGCGAAAAATTTAAAGTTGTGCCTTAAGRTTKCTTTTAATTCGAATTGCYGWATCGTTTGTTAATCAATATTACATTCAGATTACATAAAACGTCGAATTTCTAAACAAGCATGCAAAAGGGGGTTTAGAATTGAGACATTGGCCTCAAACCTACCTCTCAACACGATGTCGAAGACCAAGGRCGTTGCTTTGGACCCTTAGGAACCTTTGTCGAACCTGTAGAACCCTTGTAAACCTTTTAGATCTATTGCGAAAGAGCCTTTGAATATGCTTTTATGTGTTTGAATTGTGTTTAAAAGTGTTTGTGAGAGAGAGTGAAAGAGAGAATTAGACGAGTGAGAGCGAAAATGCTCGTCAAAAGTTTGTGAAATAAATAGATAGAGTTCCCTATTCTCAGGAAGGGTGAATCGGACCATAATAGGACGGGTTTAATTTAGCTGGCAATTGACCGCCAAAATGCCGCGATGCGCCCAATATCGACACGGATTTTGGCGATTATTGTATTGGCCTCGCATAGCGTGATTGCGATTGTATATATCGTAATTAATTATACGTGATTTTATACGATTATTATTTGATATTTTGCGATTGCGTTGGAGTATTAATTAGCGATATTCGACATTGTTTTAATGGCGCTCTTTAACCTCGAATAGCTGTCGAGACTCTCGTAATGACATAATATCTAATTATATCGTATAAAATATATACGCGATTTTATACGATAATAGTTGAATTATTGCGATTATGGCTGATATGTTGACCACGTGCTATGGGATTTTCGGGCTCCCTCGGGATACGCGTGTCTCGAGTTTGAATAATCCCCGGATGGGCCCGCTTTGCTCAGTCTTCACGTTTTTGCTAAGAAATTCATAAATATTGGAAAAATTCACATGATAATCTCACCTTTTGTGGTCTTCCTCATTTAATCGACCTTGACGTAATTCCAAATAAAAATCTTTCCCCATGATCTTCCATATTATAATATTTTACCTCTTGGACGCTGGCTAATGGCCAGCGTCAAATTTTATATTTAAGCTATATTATTTTTAATTTTGTTTTTTTTGAAATCACTCATCTCTTCACAAGTGACAACTCCAAGACCGCCCTGATATCGTCCTATAGCTACACCACCAAGACGCAACCCTCTCAGCAGCTGCACCATGTCCACTGACCACGCACCACCCTCACTCACGCGCCATCGCAGCCTCCCCATCGAACACTCACTTCCCTAGTTACCACCCTACTCACGCATCGCAGCTCACCCAATCGGACACCCTCCTCACCCTAGTTTGACCACCCGCTCACTCAAGACTGACCACACCGCTTACCACGCACAGAACACAACATCACAACACCTCCGAAACCCTCACCCTGATGACCAATCACTCGAAACCCTCACCCGATTAAAGGGTGGTGCGAATGGAGAAAATAGGGTTTTCGACCACCTTTTTCTGTTGTTGTGCGCTGCGAAAGGAGGGGAGGTGGTACTGGTGTGGTGCGTTGGCCAGAAGGAGGGTTTTTCGACAAAGGGATGGCTGGGTTGAACTGAGAGAAGGGTGGCTGCTGGGGTGGTGAGGTGCGATGGTGGTGGTTGGCGATTGGGTGAGGCTGTCGATGTGTGGCACGAGTCGCTGTGAGTGAGGGTGGTCGTGGCTGCGATTGGGTGAGTGTGCGTGGTGATCTGCGATTCGGGTCAGGTTGCGATGGTGGCACGAGTGGTGTGAGAGAGGGTGGTGCGTGGGTCTGTATGGGGTGGTTGTTTGGAGGAGGGAACAGCCAAAGTAAATTAAAAACAAAGTAAATAAAATGAATGGATCAATGAAAATTGAACGTGTGCTATGATTGTTTAGAAGGTACCAAGTCAAATGATACGCGGTAATGGTGCAAGTGGGAAGATCATGGGTAAAGGTTGGATTTTTTGGAAATTACATCAAGGTCGGTTAATGAGGGGAAGCCACAAAGTAGTGGGATATTCATGTGAAATTTTTCTAAATATTAACCCAGTAAATCGGCTAAAATTATGGAGAAAATATGTAAAAATTCCTTATGAAAAATAAGGTGTTTTTGCTAAAATTTTGTGAATTTTTTGAATTGCTTTCATAATTTAATTAATTATCGCAAAATTCCTTAAATTGTTTGAAAAATGTTGAAAATCGCGTGAAAGTTCCGAAAAAATTCAGCAGATTTTCGCGAAAAAATCTAGAAAAATTATTTGAAATTAAACTTTCTTTTGAGGTGCTAAATACATGGAGCATATAGGTGTCCTGTGCAAGGGGATTTTCCCTTTTTTAGGGCCTGTCAGGGTCCTAGCTCTCTCGATTTGACTTGTGTGTTGCGAGGAGTGTCTTATCATTGGCGTTCTTGGGCTMGGGACAAATGTATGTATCTACACCACTCATCCAAACGAGGATCAGAAATCTTGATCTCGTTATCTAAAGGGACAAGCTTGTCAATGGAAGCACCCTGTTAGCATATTAAAGTCATAGGGGGTCAAAGCCATTTCCCCCCACGGGAAGTGAAAGGTGCTCGTGGTATCCCAAAACCACTCCATCAAGCTGAACACCGGGATCTTAGTAGTAAGCGAATATGACTGGCTGGTCAGGATGAAAATGAAATCCTGAAAGCCGCATCGGCCTAGGATWTCCCATACTTCTCTGCGGCGCTCAAAGAACTCTCATCGGAACAGATCACCAAGTGTATGAGAGGTTTCGTACGTCCGAGTATGATAGTCACTCTACACAAGGGATGACACCAAAGTTAGCAAACGAGACAAAAACAAAAGGTAACCAAACATGTGAAAGCAACATACCCGTCCATTCCTCGGACGAATAGAAATATGGTAATCGGGGAAGCAACACAGCTCAGAGTTGTCCCAGTCAGTCACCTTCCACCTCTGGCGGGAACTGCGCACCTATTTTCCTCTTTGATCTGGCATGCTACAAGAAGAATAGAGCAAAGATTCAGGAAGCAAACAGGCAGCATAACGACTAAAAATGGGCATCTTGCAAATAAACAAAAGGCCCTTCGGGGGCTTCCAGCTAACCAACACAACCATGGTCGAAGGAAATACACAATTTCCTAGCAATCGGGACAATAGGCAAGCAACTAAAGGATRAGAAAGAGCACTTCTTCTCCCAGTGAATATACATGCCTAACGGAATGCACAATTCCACTCACAAACTCTATATGCAACGAGGATCTCAAGAAGGTGTATACATTCGCCCACACGCCATAATCCCAAATTTAACAAGCAATCACCATTAACAAGCACTTTCTCAAGCTTTAAGCTACTTACAACGGTGAAATYATACATGGGCATCCACATTGTTGCGAATAGGCATGGAAAGGTTTATTCTATCATCAACAAGCAAGAATAAACAAGGTATATGCATAATTTAACAAGACATGGGCATAGCCAGCTACTATTCATCATCTTCTTCAAGTAGTAAGCTTAAATGACATAACTCATTCAAATTTGCACTAAATTTGATGAAACAGGTGGTAAAAGACTCACATAAGCATGAATAAGCCAAAGCATTCAATAACTTCAAGCATACACAAGCAAGGGTGAGAGTCCCAATTTAATTGCACAAATTGATAAGGCATATTCAAATGGCATTATTTTGAGTATTAAAATTGCAACTTACAAGTGTATTTCAAGTTCGAAATAGTAAACTTACTTGAATTTGGGATTTGATGAGGAAACAAAGCCTTTCCAAGCAACTCCAAGGTGTAACAATGGAGTTTAGAGAGAGTTTGCAACAAACAAAGCAAAAGACAAAGCAACAAATGAAGAAAAGTGGCTTTAAAAGCCACGAATTTCAGCCAAAAAGGCCGAAATACTGGGCGTAATTGAGCCCAGTTTCGTGCTCTTTTGGCTCAATTTTTTTGAGCCATTTCTCGTGGGCCCACTTGTGTACGCATGAAGCCCATTGCGTTTAAATGTCGTTGGYACTTCCCGGGAATTCCAACTAACTTTCAAAGTCATTCACAATGACCAAAATGCCCCTAAGCAAGCAAAACGGGCCCAAAAGTCAACGAATCGCTACAATAATACACCTACAAAGCTACGACAAGCCGTAAGCRAATGCAAAGTCACAACGAAGCAATAGCCACTATAGGGTGAAGATCGAAAGCAGATCAAAGTCAAAGCGCACATTGTCCAGTCGTAGTTGCATCATCCTCGCAAGGGCCACGCGTTAGCCCGATTACGTATATGCAATGCAAGCATTTACAAAAAGACATTGCTATACGCAATCGTGGCTATATGCGATGTTACCTCCATTTTAGTTCTCCCGAAAGACTAGCYGAGGTGGGGTAGAGTAGATCAAGCAGGCACCAGCAAAAAGAAATTCGCTATACGCGATCGTGGCCGTTACCTCCATTTTAGTTCTCTCGGACGACTAGCYGAGATGGGATACAACAGATCAAGCACGCACCAGCAAAAAGACATTCGCTATACGCGATCGTGGCTATACGCTCYGTTACCATTATGTTAATCTTCCCGGAMTACTAGCCGAGATGGGATAAAACAAATCAAGCAAGTACCAAGTCCAAACGGTAGCATCGATATGGTCATCATTTCATCTTCCCCAAAGGAGTCCCAACGCAAGCACCGACATGGACACCGCAGTAATTCCCCATGAAGTCCTAACGGAGGCATCAGAGTGGACATTAAGATAGAAGTTTCCAGGAAGTCCTAACGAAAGTATCGAGGCGGACAACCTTTTAGCAGAAAATCCCCAGTGGAATCAAAAACATAGGTGGAAATTTTCTTTCCCTCATAAGATCTTGCAGAGTGAAATCGAGAAACCATAGCAAGGAAGCACGGGAACCTTGCAGGAATCAGAACCATAGGTGGAAACGTAAGCAAAAGTATAAGCAACAGTGACATGCACAGCAAGCAACATGCAACCGCGGTGCAGGAAAACTAACGCATTTGTTTGTGCATGTACCAGGGTACTTTGGCTTTCGTTTTACGACGATATTTACTCTCTACAAACTCAGCCAAAGTGGGAGGCTTCTTTAGATAACTAATTTTGTCCCTAGCCTAAAACGGCCAAATGATAAGACACCGCCTCGCAACACACAAGTCAAATCGAGAGAGCTAGGACCTTGACAGGCCCTTAAAATGGCAAATTCCCTTACATCGAACACCTCTTCCAAGTATTTAGCACGTCAAAAAGTAAGTTTTAATTTTCAAATAATTTAACTTATTTATAATATTTTTTTCAGATTTTTCGAAATTTTTCTAAGCGTTTTTAGCAATTTTCGAAAATTTTCAACAATTTAATTAATTTTGCGATACTTAATTAAATTATGGAAAACAATTCTAAAATTAACGAAATTTTAAACAAACAACCACATTTTTTACAAGGAATGTTTTCATTATGTTTTTTTTTATAATTTTTAGATTTTTGTTTAATATTTTACGAATTTCTTAAGCAAAAAACGCAAAACCGAGGAAAGCGGGTCATTCCCAGGATATTTTGCCTCGAGACAACCTTCCTAAGGAAGCCAATATCCCATGCATCGCAATAAAATCAGCTGAAATCAAATAAAAAATCATACGTATATTTGAAATGATTTTATCTCGATTTTATTTCATTACATCCTCACTATTCGAGGTAAACGAATCCCTAAAATATCCCGCAGATCGCAATAAAATCAACTGCAATCTCAATAATATAAGTCGTAATCGTATAAAATCACGTACATATTTATACGATTATAGTTACGATTTTATTTCATAGCAATCACGCTATTCGAGGGCAAGGCAAATCGGCCAAAATATGGGAGGTGCTGGGCGCAATTACGCCCAGCTTGTGGCGCAATTATGCCCAATTTTAGGCGTAATTATGCCCCAAAACCTCCCTCTTGGCCGATTTCGCACCCTTGCCTATAAATAGGGAGTCCTTAAGTCATTTCGAGGGGCTCTCTTCTTCCGACTCTCGAGGCTTTGGGCGATTTCTCCTCTCTCTCTCTCTCTCTCTCACATCGTCCAACCCTCTTTCACTCTCATTCTCTCTCAAAAACACATTCAAACACATTCAAACACATAAAAGCATAATCAAGCACTCTTTGCAACAAATCTAGGAGGTTTTCAAGGGTTCTAAAGGTTCGACAAGGGTTCCTAAGGTCCGAAGCGTACATCTTGGTTTTCGACGTCATGTTGCGAGGTTGGTTTGAGGCCAACGTCTCAATTCTAAACCCCCTTTGCATGCTTGTTTAGAAATTCGACTTATATGTAATTTGCATATAATATTGATTAACATACAATTCGACAATTCAAATAAAAGCAACCCTAAAACTGTTTGTTGTTGTCTTTCAGGCAATGAACTCGCAATAACTGAGTAGAGGCCGGTAGATGCGAGGGGTTTGTTGCACTACTTCACCCTTATCCTTGTCCCCTAATCCAGATTTGGTGCACTATCAAACATGGAGTCCTTCGCCTTGCTTCATGCAATTCATAGGCAAGGCTTAAAAACGGGTTCCACAGCTTCTCAAAAGAAGTGCGGTGGTGACTTCCTTTACTCATTTCGAGTATAAACACACAACTCCAGGCATACTCACAATATGCAAAAGAAAGAATTCAATTCTAGCAAACAAACCAAGCAACCCTTAAATTGTACCCCCCGGAGTAGAGGGACCGAACCTAGTCCGGCCCRGTGACGCCCCGACGCCCGTAAAACGTGGCACTTGGATTGYGTTGACTTTTTGGCATTTTGACTRGCGTTGACTTRACCCTTGAGGTGTATTTGGCACATGTGGAAATTAGTAATGGCAATCTTATAATTATTGTAAGCTTTGTAATTGAGTTTSTATATATAGTTTTAGGAGAGAGATTGAGAAAAACAATTAGAGTAGCAATTAGTTTTACATTCAAGCACAATTTTTCAGATTTCTAGTTTTTGGTTTTTAGTTTTCTCTCAAATTTCATTTCATTTTCTTCCTTGTTCTTAGTTTTAGGAGTGAGAAATTTGTTGGTTCTTGACCTTGTTTTGAGTCTAATTTCTTCATTTCTCAACAAATTCTTGCAAGTCTTATATGCATTATTTTATGTTWTGATTTCGTTTACTTCATGTTTTAAGCCAATTTCGAATTCTAGGTTTTTGTGGGTCTTCTTTGTTACCTTTGATTTTGATTTCTTTTGTTGATAAATAGAATCTTTGAGTGTTTGTGAGTCTTTTGATGTTTGTTTAGTTGAATTTGGTTTAGATTAGAGCAAGTTATTCAATACCCTATTTTGCTTTGGTTTTTGTTGCTTCAATGGCTATTTCTATGTCTTTTCTTGCTATTTTTGTTGTTTCCTTGATTCCAATTATGCTTTGTGAGTAGTTTACTTGCTTAGGGATGCTAGGGAACCCAACTATAATCAATTGATGCCAAAAATGATATTATCAACTCATTTCAACAATCCTTGTTCCTAATATTGTGGTTTCTCAAACTTACTTGGTTTTGGATTTGGCCACCCAAGGCTTTGAGAAAGAGAGAGTTTGTCTTGTTCTACCTATGCAAGGGATTAGAGGGGTTGTTTAGGGTATTGGTTTAATCAATTTTTGACTTGGTCTTGTGAGAGCTTAAAGGGGACTTTGGTTTGAGCAAGTTTGGTAGAGTTGGATGACTTGGGTGATGATTTCAACTATTTTGCTAAACTAAGATCACAATTGCTTAAATGTTGAATTGAGACTAAAAGTTTGTTTAGCATACAAATCCTTTATATATTTGGGCAAGCTAGTGTTCCCAAGTATTTGTGATAATTGTTTTTTCAACTTGTTATTTCCTAGTTTACTTGTAGTTCTAGCAATTTGCAACTCCGATTTCATTTTCCTTCCCAAACATAAGTTCTTTAAACTCAAACAAACGACTACCTTCTCTTGGGATTCGACACTACTTACAAGCTATACTATTTGTTAGCAAATATTTAGGACTTATAAATTTTTTTTGTATCGAGGGGTTTGGTGAACTCAATGACCGCCAAAAACAGCACAATCAGTAAGTCACAAGCCAAGCTCTCGATGAAATTCACATCAATGGGTCTTCTTAGCACTCATGAAACGAAATACCAAAGTAATGAAAGGTCTATAACTTGTAGAAGGCTCAAAACTCTCACGGGTTCAAACGGACCATTCAAGACTTCTGATTATGTGAGAGAAACAACCAAAAACTAGCACAAATAAACAAACAAAACCATAATCGATCGCTACCAAGACCCTACCAAACTAGAGATCGATCGAATAGGTTGGTTAACAATCCAATCCAAAGTGTCAGAAACATGCATAACAAAGTCTCACTATAGATTGAGAGTCAAGTCAAGACACCCCCTAAAATCGTCATTGGGACAACACATGACTCAAGACACACCTAAACTTAAAATTAGACTCAAAACTAACCAAAAGGGAAAATCTTGTTCTGTTTTTATAATAGTACAAGGTTTAAAGACTCAGACACTTAAGAAAACCTTGCGAAACCAGGACTATCGTTTGCTTAACTACAACCAAAAAAATTACRTAWAAAGTTCTAATTTGGTGTCATCGAGAAACCGGATCCTGGTAGACCATTGACTTCCCTAAATTAGAACTCAAAAGAGGCTCTAGTGCTTCACCTTCACTGGCTACAAGTTTGGATTACAAGGGAGCTAAATTTGGATTACTAAGGGAGGGGACTAAAGACACAAAGAGGAAAAATGGCTCAAAAGAAAAAGGAGCCTAAGAAAAGAAAAAGGACTAAAAGAAAAGACTCAAGGCACATAAAAATGACTGAAGACTCGATAAAGCAATAACCACCAAAAATCATCCTTTCCCAGAGCTATCTTGGCGAAATCTTCAATAGAGGCTCCAGCTTYTACCCTAGTAAAATGACGAAAAAATGGCCCTTGCAATCCTGCCAAGTTTGTATAGAGTTTGTAGGAAGATGGGTCAACCAACAGAACGCAGTTCAGTAAGAGAACTAGAGAATAATCTCAATTTTAAGATATTCATTGTCTGCGGCTTCTCTACACTAACATTTAAACATGATTAAGTGCTCTTCGGCAAACACTAACCCATCGCTAGAGAACAAAGGAGAAAATTCAGGAACTTTAAATCCTCTAGGGAAAGGATACATCCTATCCACCCATTCAAGAAAAGGATTACAAGTCTCTCTCCTTGGATAACCAACATTATGACCCATAGCTCTCTAGATCATTTCTTCCAGTTGCCTAAGGAAAGGTTCATTAGGAGCCTATTCTATCAGTGCTTGAAGATTTTAGCCTTGGCCATTCGAATACTGGTTATCAGAGTAAAAGGATGAGGAATTTCTCCACAAGGATTCAAGTTATATCTGACTCCAGGTTGGAAACCACTAGTGTTTTTGGAGTTTTGTGTTGCCATTACCTGAGGTCCACTATAAGCGAAACCTTGTACATGAAATCCTTGCCCCCAACGATTGCTTTGAGGAGGATATATTTTGCTGGAAAAGGCTTGTTGATGATAACCTTGACTCCCAGTTTAGGGAATATATGTGGGTTGTGGGTCATGAGTAGTAGGGTATATATGGATTCTGAGGTATATGCCTATTAGTGGTAGTTTGAAAAATCGYCACTGACRTTAGATACTCCTCTATTACTATAACCATTAATTCCTACACCTTAGGTTGTTCTTGTGGGTGGAACGGTTCCCATTTACAAGGTAGAGGAGCAGAAGAAGGTCCAGGATCATTATTCCCATCATTGGCATCTCGGAGTGGGATACTCCTTGATACTATTTGAACGGCCGAAGGGACATTAGATCCAATCAAGATGTTTGTTTTAGGATAACCTAAGGGATGTATTCCCGTAGATTTTCGACAATTATTCCTAAGCCAGGAGCGATTAACACATTTATCAACCGTTCATTTAGTTGATTATGTCTCACACAAAAGGCTCCAACCAAGTAACCACCTCTGTTGCTATAGTCTTAGACAACGCTACGTTAGAAGCATTCAACATTTCATTGATATCTAWTATAATCTTATCCACTTGTCTAGGAACTGTCTCCTGAGAATGAGAACCAAAGCTTTGTAACTCACAAGTTATCACTCTAGTAGTTTCATGTACCATACCACGGTGGAGGTTATTAAACCGCTCCTTGTGATTTTCTTTCAGATCTTCCAACAATTTTATAACAATATCCACGTATTGTGTGTATATTGAATTGATTAAGCTTTTGGTTGAAGAAGATTGATCTTCCCCCCTATTTAGATGCAAYTGGTCTTAGTGTTAAGTTTGAGACTCGGCTTKCTCAGGAAGAACAAGATCTTTAACAAATTGATGTTGTGGAACGGTTTCTAAATCACCAAGATCCTCGAGTGAATTYTCAAGATTTTGATCGGATGAATCACCATCCACTTAATTACCACCTCTTCTGGTGGACCTTCTAGGGGCCATGGTTGAGAAGTAACCGGTATCGCACAATCTTCTCCTCACTTTGATCGCCAAAAAACCTGTTGAGGTGATTTTYACTTTACCAACAAGTCAACCGCCCAATATTATTTTTGGTTCGGTAGGGGGATACCCCTCTGGTTACTGATTATAAGATAACCTCACTAATGTAAAAAATGGCTCCTAAAGTCGTAGAAGAAGTTAAGAATATAAAAACACATGAAATCAAACCTATTGGGGAATGAAATCGAAGCTTACACTAGTAGAAAAAAGCCCATATGATGGGGTTTTCCCTAAGGGCATATGTCGCGGATTGAACCCTATCATATGTGACTACGACATAAAATAAAAATGACTATATGATGGGGTTATAACCTCGTCATATAATTTCAATTATATGAAGCGGTTATAGATTAAAACCTCATCATATGAGTACTAGTATATGAAGGGGTTTTTCAGAAAACCTCGCCATATAAGTATGAGTATATGATTGAGTTTTATCATAAACCCCTTCATATACTTCTAACTATATACTGCGGTTTTCCAAAAACCCCATCATATACTACAATTTTTTATATATAAAAAATTGTAATAATAATATTATAGGTTTATATACATAACAATAGTAATAATAATAGTATCACTATTATTATTATTACTATTGTTATGTATTTAAACCTATAATATTATTATGGAGTAGTTTACTATGACTAATTAATAATAATGAATGACAACAATAGTTCAATTAGTAGATAGTAACACAATAGAATGTAATGATGCTACAAGTATGTACAAGTATATATACTTTATCCAACACTAACAATGAATAACAATGAAAAAAAAGAGACAATCACATTGCTTTCCTATAATAATAATAAAAAAAAGTCATCCGTCATGAAACAAATGGATTTTTCGCAAATAGGTATGGGCTTTGTCCAGCTTGACATAAGTGCTTGGTGAATACTGGAAAGGCYGAGAACTCATCCGGTAAAATAATAGTTTAAAATGCATCAAGCTCAACTGATTCCGTTGTAAAATAGATGATAGAACAGTATAGTGTGGAATGTTATTATCTTGTAAAAACGCAATACCATCGCATCTCACTCGTATTCTCTCTCTAAAATAAGATTTCTCTCTAACGCCCCATCTCAATAATATCACGCGTGAGGCTCGTCGGAGGCGCGTGTGGTCCATCACCCACGTCAACCTACCGGCGAGCCTCCGATCTACTCCGGGCGGTGAGTTTCCGACCGCCTACGGGTCATTTTCTTTCTTCCTCCTTGTGTTAGTAGTTCACTTGGTTAGTTTCTATCTACGGTTCCAATGGTGGTCGTTGTCTTTTGCTTGTTGGAGTGGTTGGAGGGTGCCTGGTGTTGCTTGGTGGTGCTATCCTCTTAGTGGTTTGGGTCTTTGTTGGTGCTTCCTTCTTGGTCATTCCCTTGGATTTAGTTTGTGTTTCTTTTTGGGGTTGGGGTTCTTGGGGTTCTTGGGGTTTTCCGAGGTTTGGTTTCTCGGAGCCTGGGGCTTTTTTGGCGGCATGAGCTTGGGTTTGGGACTCTTGGGGTTGCTTGGGGTTTGGGGTTCGGGATCTTGGGGTTTGGGATTTTCGGGGCTCGTTGGGGTTTGGGTTTCGGGTCGGGTGGGATTCTTTTCTTGGGCCTTGGGTTTCGGGGTTGGGGTTTGGGTCGGGTTCTGGGTTCTTAGCGTCGGAGGTTCTCGGGAGTTTGGGTTTCGGGGTTGGGTTTAGTTCGGGGGTTGGGGTCGTCCTCGTTTTGGGTCAGGCTTTTGCTCGAGTATGTCCGAGGGTTGGGGCGGTGGGTTGTACTTGTTTGGGTGCTCTAAAGAGGATAGCAGTTAGGGTTGTGGTCGCGGCTCTCTGGAAGTAGGAAGTTGGATTAAAAGCCAGTGGTCTTTTTTTCGTCAGCTCCATTCACAGGAGCAAGGTTTGTTTAGCAATGAATTAGGTATCATTGCCCTCAAAAAATTGAATCTGAAGAGGTAACCCATTCGTGGCGTGTGGCTCTCCAATGTGTACAAGAATCTCCTATAGCGAGATCTTGTTGGTGCCTACCGGAAGGGTACCTTTGTCGAGTCGTCGCAAGTTACGGCGTCTCTTCATCAGAGCAAAGAATCCCAAATTAAGACGCTCGCGTCTCAGGATTGTTCTGCAGATCCTGGCTTTTATATGGTTCCTATGGTTCAGGTGTTCGGTCTGTGCATGCAGGACCCTCTCATCAACTTCCTTCAGCCGGCGGGAGAACGGATTTAGTGCTATGTATTGTAGCTTTCTTTCTTATGTTAGTTTATGTACGTTAGTTTCTCTAGTGTTGTTTTAGGAGGAAAAGTGACTCGTTTGTATCAGTTGTTTAGGCCTTTTATTTGTTACTAGTGTTTCCAGGTTCCTAACGCGGTTTGCTTTGTTAAGGTTTCGAGA
Organism: Bassia scoparia; assembly: GCA_008642245.1. Lineage (NCBI taxonomy): Eukaryota > Viridiplantae > Streptophyta > Magnoliopsida > Caryophyllales > Amaranthaceae > Bassia > Bassia scoparia. The sequence continues at coordinate 3,413 of SNQN01010892.1, read as the reverse complement.
CACAGATGTGTGAGCCCATGTATACAGTTTATCGCTAGGAAGGGTGACTAATTTTTGTTGTTTCTTTGTAACGTTGCAAAAAAAAACAGTATATGTGTGCATGCAGTAGCCAAATACTCTCTTTATGGAGACTGGACAAGTCTAGAAGGGATGAGCAAAAACTTGGAACCCAAATACACTAATAAACCACAAAAAGTTGTTTCACAGTGAACATCTATTATATATCAGCATTAGAAACTTCAATTCAAGCATGATTTGTCCATTAATATAGATATGGTAATAAGTTGCATAGAAGTGGCAATATAGATCACTAAACACTCAAGATAGGATATAAGAAATCAGAAATTTATGTATGAAAAAAGATAATTTTTTGTCAGTATATAAATTTGAAGTAAGTTTGATAGCTGATACATAGAGACAAAGAGAAAATCCAACAAATTGGGTGCCTACATGCGATGAAAAGAATAGTAGTTAGAAATTCACTCATTTGATTTAATTTATTTGTGTCATGCTCCTTTAATGTTTCTAGATTCTGCAGCATCCTACATCGTGTTCTAAATTAATTTAACTCTCTCATTGATGATATTTGTTAGGTATAAAATCTAAATGAAGCTTATTAGGTTTTATTTTCTTAACATGCACCTTAATATCGTCATCAACACTGGTTCTTTGAGATGCAATAACAAGTCCAACATCCAGCACCTCTACACAGTGACGCTAATGAAACACCAGTTCCTATTCACCATCCTCGATAGCATTGAAGCACCAAACATTAAAACGTTCACAAATAAACATGCATGAAAAACAATTTGAAGATTTAATCAAGAATTATTTCAACCTGCAATGCTCTTTGAATAGGAGCAACACCACAATAAAGGGGCAAGATTACTTAGGTGTACATTTAAAATGGTACTGTCACGTGTCAAAATAGGAATTTTAGGTTGGCAAAATACTGCAAGTTGAGTAGGAATAAAATTCTGAGCAGAGAGAGAGAGGAGAGAGAAGAGAGAGAGAGAGAGAGAGAGAGGATGAGAGAGAGAGAGCAGGAGAGAGAGTAAGGTAATCACGAGTTCATGATTCTATCTACTTATAATAGATATACTCATGATACGTCTACTATAAGGCAAGTAGAGGTCTAAATCTCTATATTAATAGATTTAGTTTCGTAGACATTGACAACATGAATAAATTTCCATCTAAACCTCTCTATATTTCATTTTTTAAGGGATTTACTTATTTGATATCACTGTGTTACCACAATAAAGAATATGCAGCTTCAACATTCACATAAATAAAATATGACAGATAGTTCCTTAGATTGGAACAAAAAAAAGCTAAGCTTGGAATTCTAGCGCAAGTCTCGAAGCACAAGCTATGGCATTTAGATTCACACCAAACAACAGCACTGTAGAGGAGAAAAAGGAAAGAAAATAAAATCAACAGAAGAAAGGGAAGAGAAGGTGAGTACAAAAGTTGTTGATGCATGAAAATGAAAACATACACTCCATTGTGAATGGTATAATATATATAGAGTCAGGATCCAATGAAAACCACATGTTATATAAACGTGAAATCAAAATAAATGGATACATTTTACATTTTAAGGGTACATACAAGTAGTAAGGGTACAAACAAACTTTCAGTTACTGTTGTGAACAGTACACGTGTACCCTTTTAAATTTCAATGTACCCCATATTGAATACAAGTATAATACATAGATTAAATCGTGACCGTCCATCTCCAAATCCTAAGCGTCAAGATTAAAGTTTTTAGTTTTCACCTAAGGTTTGTGTTTTCACATGATCCTATTCCTATATATATATATATATAATATATATATATATATATATATAATATATATACTATATATATATATATAAGAAAGATTCCAACTTCCTTCAACTGAATTTCAACAAGCAGCGGAGAATAAAACAAAACAGTAATTCAATAGATTTTAACTTTGTTCAGCTAAATTTTAGAAGGGTCTAGTACTCTAGTTGTTTTGATGGGAAAATAAAATAAGTATATTATGGGGTTTTACAAAGACCCCAGCATATATTATGATTTCATGATGGGGTTTATTAGCTAAAAACCCCATCATATATGATTTTTTTCATTTTTTCACTTACTTTATGATGCGATTTTTTAAAATTCTGTTATATGTGTCACGTCATATGGACTTTTTAATTTCTACTAGTGTTAGGACAAACAAAAATGAAGAGAAAAGTAAGCCATCCATTAAATAGTAATCATAGAGTCAGACTACAACTCTATTCCAAGGATGAATGATTACCTCTATATTTACACAATTGGGAAAGATAGTAGCAAACTAATGATCCATGAAGATGAACTACTCTATGCTAAACTAAGCTACACTAAACTAAACTATACTTGGCTACTAAGCCAAGTGCGGCTAAGGAAGGCACTAAAATGAAAAGATAAATGCTTGTTGTTGTGTATTGTGTTGTCTTTCTGGTGATTCAGCTCTGCCTATTTATAGGCCCTAGTGATGAAGATCGTGGAGCAGTTATGGTAGCTTTCTCCTCTAACGRTTACCTGTCGCTCCCTCATTTGAATTCATCAAATACTTTCCCTCCAAGTCTCCCGTTTACACGTCCAACTCCTTCTGGGCTTCATTCTATTGGGTTGTATCTCTAATGGGCCACATTCTAAACACATGTCATCTCATGAACAATCCTTTCTAGCTCTTACGTTCCTACCTCTAGACTGAAATGTTCATGAAATGCCTTGTACTATTAGGCTCTAGTCAATCACTGGTCAAGCTTTATGGTCAACGTTGGTCAAYAAAGTCAAACTAAATATTTTTGTTCCGTAACAACATCGATGTAGGCCAAGCCCCTATGGGCCCACGCCTATATTGAGTCTCAATTATCTTACTACGCACTTGCAACTTAGTGATTGAGGTCACCACATCTGCATATCTCCGATCAATATCAACATTCGTATTGGAATAGCTTTGAATTAAAGCCTCCAAAGTTGTCTCAAGATTCAAATTCTGAATTAGTTGGTTGTTTATGTAAGGAGCCCTTTGTTGAAGCGGGMCACCTTAATTGAAGCCCGGAGACGTATATGGAGGTGGTTGTGACGAACCACCTTGGTTGTTGAAACTTCGTTGTTATTGTTGATATGGTTGATGGGGTGGTGGTGCTTGTTGTTTTTGTTGTTGTTGACGGCCATCCCACCTAAAGTTYGGATGGTTCTTCCAACCMKGATTGTAAGAGTTTTAATAAGAGTCATTTTTAACCCCCATCTTGGACACTTGCTCCAGTGTCGGGTTGCATTGTGAAGCAATATGGTCATTACTTCCATGGCGCTCACAAAGAATAACATGTATCAGTGGCTTCGAACGGGAGCAAGAATGGGCCTTTTCAAAATGCCTTGCCAATGCATC
>SNQN01010891.1:0-20552 GCA_008642245.1 Bassia scoparia | reverse complement strand
ATAGTTTATTCAAACCAAAAATAAAGTTTATGATACAAAATTACATTATCGTGTTAAATATACGATACTAAGTGCATTATACATATCTATTAAGTATACAATATCATTCAGAAATAGTGCATAAATCATACACATGTTCGAGTATAAGATATATGTATATGATACGGAAGTACATATATACATATATAAGAAAAATTCATTCACAAGTACATTAATATATCACCCATGTATATATAAATATGTGTGTATGATACAAAGTACCAATTATATTGTATTAAAGTACACTATATCATTCACAAGTATATAATACACATACACAAATATAAGATATAAATATATGATATAGTTTATTTTAACAAAAGTATACGATAATATAATACATTATATCATATTAAAGTAGTACATTATATCATACATAAGTACTTAATATCACACACATAAAAAATTATAAGATAAAATAAATATATGATACAAAAGTACATTATATCGTATATATTTTTAAGTACACTATTATTTTAGAAGTACATAATATCACACACAAAAATAAAGATTAATTTAAGATTTTACTCCGACAACTCCATATATGATACAAAAATACATTATAATGTAAATATATTATATAATAAAAAGGACATAATAGCATATTAAGTTACATTATATCATATACAAGTATAAAATATAATACTTGTATAAAGTATATTATTTATATGATATAGTAAAAGTATAATTTAAATGAAAACAAAAATCAAGTTAATAATCCACAACAAAATTATTTTTTAAGAAATTTAAAAAAAAGCAGCAACCTTTTGTTGATACTTCACTACAACCAGTACTTCATCATACTTGGTATTGGTACTCCGTATTTCTTATCTTATCAAGTGTTGAAATACTCCCATGAACATGCAATGTTAGAGGAAAAAGGGGAAAAAGAAAACCCAAAAGTAATTAATTAGAGAAAAATGAAGAAGATAAGAGTTTACGGGAGATTAAGCTTGGAAAGGACGCTGGACTCGAGCCTACGTTCGCTGATCAAATCTCGTGCTGGCATTAGCCTTCGATGAGTTGTTGGGTTCGGTGCTGAAGGTCTTCAATGGTGAGAATCAAGATAACTACTGCATACAAAGTAAGAATAATTAGGATGTCAATAGGCACGTGACTTATTTTGGGTTCACAATAAAGTTATTGTGAACCCGGTCCACGCAAAATATTGTAAAATGTAAGTACCAAATGGTGAAAAATAGCAAAAGTGAGTACCGAAAATATTTGCTTAACTCAGTCTTTAAGATATACCTTTACCGTTAATAATTATAAGGTAAAAAAACAGAATTTTTGACAAAAATGTGAGATAAATTCTATCGAGTCATCGAGTGGCTAATAATAGCTAACAAACTTGTATCTTGTGGCAGGTCGGAAAGATGGAAAGATATTTTGCACATAATTAGGATAGATTATATTGCACATAATTAGGATAGATATTTTGCACATAATTAGGATAATAGAGATTTTGCACATAATTAGGAATATATCTTATAATATATCTTAATAATTATTAAGATATATTATAACACTCCTACCGCTGAGAAATCGTGAAAACTGTACCTACCACTGGGAATTTCCCTATATCTTATAATATATCTTAATATATATATATAGTTATAGATATTTTGAGGGGAATATATTGTAACATATAACTATATTAAATAGTTGAAATTTTAGACATGCATATATAGAGAGTGAAGTAGTAATGAAAGTAAGTATATATGACGATGGGTTGTTGTCGCAATTGGTCAGAGCTTTTAGATGAGATGTTGGAGAATATTGCACACAAGTGCTTGTCAATGGATTTAAAAGATTTTGTAATGTTTTCTTGTGCATGTTCATCATGGTACCGTGCGGCTACAGTGGTAAAATCGTCGGTGTTTTCACAACAACAAATGCCATGGTTTCTGCTTCCTAACGACAATGGCGAAGATGAACCAGAAGATGATAGGAGAAGCATGTTCGACTTTAGCAGCAACRAGTGCTACAACATTAGCCTTCCTCAAGCCTTCAAGAGGAGGTGCTACGGTACTGGTWCCGAATGGATACTAACCACTGGCCTTGATCGCCAGATTCAATTATTTAATTTCCGAACTCGAGCTCTATTGTGTCTACCCTCGTATCACACCTTTGCCGACCCACCTCAACTTGACGACGACGACGACGGAGAGTGGTTCCGCATTCATTATGTCCAACGAGCTTTTGTAGTCCAACAGCCACCGCAGGAGGAGGAGGACCCGTTGTCATCCAATTTGCTAGTGGTGGTGATTTATGGCCCCATTGGCGAGGTTGCAGTCGCCAAGCCCAGGGATACCAAATGGACACCCATTCTCGTCAACGATGTATGTGATGTTGTATACTGTCCAGCCTCAGGTCTGATGCTTTTCTTGCAACGACGATCCGGTAAAGTTAGTTGTTGTGACTTGCAGCAGCTTTTTAGGAGCACTGCCCATGCTACTACTCTCGTTCCTCCTCTAACTTTAACGGATTTTGCTCCATCTCCGAGCTTTATTTTAGAGGACGAAGATAGATGTCATAGTATTAACTATGAAAAGCTTTACCTACTTGTGGAGTCTACCTCAGGGGACATTCTCATGATTCGTAGGTCATATGATGAATGCTATCCTGTCGATGAAGACGATGAAGATGAAGAGGATGAGAACGAGAGTGAAGATGAAGAGGAAGATGAGAACGAGAGTGAAGATGAAGATGAGAACGAGAGTGAAGATGAAGATGAAGATGAGAACGAGAGTGAAGCGTTTACTTGTGAGTTTGATGTGTACAAGCTTGACTTGCAAACCAAAGAATGGAAGAAATTGCAGGAGTTAGGTGATCTGGCACTATTTTTAGGCAACAGTCCTGCTACTTGTGTTACAGCCATCGACTTCCCTGCTACATGCAAACCTAATTCCATATATTTCAATGATGATGGTCTAAGCTTATATGCTTGGCCGGCTTGGGGGCTAACATTTGATCAGCATGGAAACGCCCTTGATTTTGTACTTGGCGGTCGGGATATGGGCGTTTATAACGTTGCCCATCGAACCATTCACCCTTTCTACCCGGGAGGATTACTTTTCCAAGTATTCTGTTGCTATATGGCTTTACCCTAAACTATAAATACTCATTTTTCTATTTTTCTATGCGTGCACAATCTTCTTAAATCTTAGACAAATTTTTTTTGTTTTCATTTATTTTCTATTTTTTCCATTTTAGATAATTTCTTAATTTATTCATTAATATTTTAGTTTCATGTTTAGCTTGTTTTTCTTCTCCAACTTACTGGTTTAGGGCTCGTGATATTTACTTCCATTCAAATTTTCTAAAGACTGAAATAAGTATGCAATTTAACATTTGAATGAAAAGTTTCTATTCTAAAAGAATAATAATCCACCATCCGTGCAATGTATAACATTAACTAAATTTATGTTTAAGAGTTCAAGGATTATGATAAAATTTGCAATTTAATGTATTGGATACGATTATTTATTCTGATTAGATTACGATTTTATTTTGTTAGGATATTCGATAAATTAGTTGGATATTTTCTGGATTAGATTTTATATCTTTCCTAAAATATCTTAGTGAGTTTTAATATTATTTATAGATATAATTATAGGAATATATTAATTAGAGATATTCATTAGGTATAAATTAAGTTGGAATTTTTGGATAAGATTTTAATCTTTTTTAAAATATCTTAGTTATTTTTTAGATGTTATTTTGTGTTATAAATAGGTCTGAATATTATTAAAAACAGATCATTTATTCTTGTCAAAAATTCTATTGGTAATTCAAGAAACCTTTGAGTTTTGTGGTTTGGTCCGAAATTCACTTGATTATAGGCATTGTCAGCTGCTTCTTTGGATTGTTCCACTTTGTGAGTTTAAGATCCTTCCAAATTCTGTTGGATGGGTCCGGGGGTTTGAAGTTTATTTTTCGTTCGTTTTATTCGCATCCTATGGGAAATATCCTTTATTTCGTGCTTAATTCGTGTATTCAAGGGATTGTGAGTATCTCGCTTATAAATCCACATCACTTTAGGCACTCTTCTTAATAAATCACTTTGAGTTAATCATATTATTTTAACTCACAATTGTTTATTGGTTTTTGACGGGGACTTTAAGTCAATAACTTAACCTTAGGAGTTAGGACAATTATTTTTTTTCAAAAAAAAATAATGACTTTCATCTGATATGTAAATTTTATTTTACATCATTTTTATTGACACTAGCACACTATTTATTCTACCGTTTTATTCATTTTGGGTAGACTACATATAAATGTAGAGTTTTTTTATTTTTTTTTTGTTTGTATGTATTACCATGATTTTCGTGAAATAATTCTGTAGTTTGTTAAAAAAAGAAAAGAAAATACCATGATTTATTTGTATGTACTGTCTTATGATTTTAATTTTATTACTACATATATTATTTTATTTATGACAATTATTATGATTAGTTTATTAAAGTATCAGTAACTTAATTAATTTAATGAGTTGAGTACCTTAAGAGTGTAGAAAATAAAAGTGAGTACTCAAAAGGTTGGAAAACTTCAAATGTTAGTACCCAATAATTTTACAAAAATTATGCTAGATTCTTGGGGGCACAAAAAAAGGTCATTACAACAATTACTCGACCAAAATTGGGTTATGCTTTATAACATAAATAATAATATAAATAGCATAGTATATATAATATAAGAAGAAACTTAATGTAAGTTAGTATTAAAAATACGATGTATTCTAAAAAAAATTCTTATAATTTCTCCATTCTAGGTTACAAACCCTATATACTTCCTCCCTCCTATAATTCTTACATAAATTTTATTATGCACCCGATGGTGCACTTGATTAATATAATGGTACAAAAGTTAAATAATTATGTTACAGTGTATTACAAGTTTGTTAGTTTTTTGTATTTTTTTGGCGGGAAAGTGTTATGTGATAAAACCAACTTCCTTGTGTTTGGTTACTAGTTTGTGTTGTTTGTTATTAGCTCTAGGATATCAGAGTAAGCGTATCATATATATATTCAATTGTGACTCTGATTGAGGTAATGAATAATAACAAACTAAATCTCCTTCTCATCTCTTCCTCTTTGTTCTCGTTCTCACCTCTCTCTCTCAATTATCTCGGAGTTATCACAATAAAATTTCTTTATATATCTTCAGATATCACATGGCGGATTGCTTCTGATACAGTGAGCTTAGGTTAGCCTTATATTCAAATTACATGCAATATACATGAAAAAAATTTGAGAAAATCAAGTTCTTACAAAAAAAAACTTAACGAGAAAAAGAAAAACACAACGAATATTATTAATCAAAATTCGAATTATTATTAGCACGCGGAATAATCTATCCATGCTTGTACGTTCCCGTTTTGTGAAATTTGTAAACATGTCTAAAAATAAAGGTTAAAAATTGGAAATCAAAAAGTAGATAGATTATATGCACACGATGCGTGCACTAATTCATTTAAGTACAAAGTTAAATAATACACCGTTCAATAAAATGAAACTAGAGAAAATCAAGAAAATACCAAAAAGAGAAAAAATACAACAAATATTCAAATTAAATCAAAGTGAATATTATTAAGCACTCAATATACATGCTTTTAGTCCAGGGTTCGAATCCTCATATTCCATATCCCCATTGTAATATTAACGCCGCTATTAAGTGGGTTTTTTGCACAAAAACAATAATCCATGCTTGTACTCCGCATGGTGAAATTTGTAAACAATGTTAAGGTAAGGTTGAAATTTAATTGTTTAAAAAGTAGATGGATTATGAGACAAAAAATAAGTAAACCATCGCAAGCGCAAAATTTAAAAGTTTTCAACCTTGCAAACGTAAAATTAGGAGGAAAACGACGGGAAATAGAGTTTTATTGGTTAAGTAATAAAAAGGAAAAAAATGAAAGTATTCTATAACATTGAAAAATTACATTTGGGGACAATGTTATTTTGAATGAAATTGACTTAATTATTTTGTTAGAAATTTTTTGATAAATATTAGATATTAAATTAATTAGAATTTTGGAGGAATTGATTTATTCGAAATCAACTAAAAAACTTAATTGATCTGTAATAATATTTGACTATATATAGAATCCAGTAAGGACCTTAATGATGAAAATAATTGATTTAAGGTAAAATTGCTTTTTTATGAAATCAATGAATTGTCTAGTTGATATGATTAAAGTTTCTAACGTACTTATAATTTTTAAAAATAAAAGACTATATTTATTGCTCTGTATATAAATTGAAGCAGGGTAAGATAGAATTTAGGTGGACACCACGCATACTCCACCTTGGTTATATATAAGATATTACCAGATTAACTTGCACGACTAGAATCGATTTAAGTACTATTGTAGCTATATTGTAAGGGGTAGAGAGCTGGCTCGCTTGTGAACAGTATATCAGTCAAAGCTTTGCTCGTTGAGAAGCTTGACTCAAACCTAATACAACCAAGCTGTAGCTAGATCTCCTTTATGGGAAATAGAGAATCAAACCACTGATAAAAACTTACAGTTAACTTTTGGAGGGAGTTCAAGTTATATCTCAAAGATATACAAAATTAGCATTTCAATGGCAATGTTGTAAGTTATGTAGAAATATAAGTTGTTTTTTATGGCCAATATTGTAATTCAAGCGAACTTTATTTTCTTCATAATTAAATAAAAAAAACTTTAAATGAACTGGTCACAATAATTCATTGTGGACCAAAAAAATCACGTGATTATAAATATAAAAATTCACCACTGCCTCTTCAATTCAACTTTTAATATGATCACCCAGTACCTCTTTCATCTTTTCATCACAAAAATCAAAAAATTAGCATCCAAATCCCTAAGCTTCGATTCTCTCTCCTCAATTTCTCTATTCACCAGGTGTTTCGATTGATATCCATCTAATTTACATAAGAATCAATATTCTTGAGACTTAACTTTGTCTTTATCGAACATTTCATCAATATTGTTAGGCAATTTGTACATAATATTAATTCAAAGTATAATATTTTCAAACGTAACAATATTTGACAAAGTACATAAATAAGATTAAAAATAACATTACATTATAACAATATAATATACTTATACGATATATTTGCAAAAATATATACTACGATGCAAAGTACACATAGACTTAACAAAAATATTAATATATTATGCACTTAGTATATTAATCATAGCAAAAAGTTAATTATATTATATCTTGTAAAAATATTAGTTTATACGGAAAATACAGAGGAATGAGAGAAAGATCTAAACATGATAAAGTGCGGCACCCCACATATAGGATCGGAATGATGAGTGACGGTAAGTAATGTGGATGAGGCTATGGCAATGAACGGTGAAAAAGTTAAGGAGAAAGGAGAGTTGTCGTCAGATCAAGTGTGGTGACAATGGTGAAGAGTTGGATGAAACAAGTAATCAGAAAGATAGACAATGTAGAAATAAATGAATAAGGAAAAAAGAAAGGTTGCATAATACTGTATGTAGAACTATTTAAACAATAAATAAAAAGCACGTGACTTGTTTGGGTTACATATACTTTATTTAGATCGGGTCAGCAAGAGAGATTTAATTACAATATTGTCATTGGATATGAATTTGTTGTATATCTTTGAATTATCTAGAGATTTCCTAACTTTTTGATGTACTTGATTTGTACGCATCCCTAATATGAAGTTTGATATGGTAATAAGTGACCCTCTATAAAAACATAAATAATTTTTTAAAAAAATTGTAAGTGACGATGACTGCAATACTGAGGATGCAATTCATTTAGCAATCTACTTGCATAAAAATTTCTTTTATTGCTGTATTACCATTCTCAAATATCCTCCTTTCACCAAATTTTAATGACAACATCGATTTGAAAACTACAATACTTCAGGATGCAAATTCCATCGAGATTTACTGAACGATGAAAAATCTTTTATGGCTGTTTCAAGAACTATTCAAGGATAGCATCTGCAAGACAACAAAATGTTATATTTATGAGAGATGCAAATAATCGCACTAGTAAAAGTGATTACTTACCATTTCGAAAGTTCACCAGACAGATTACTGTTGTGTGTTACCACAAAGTTGCTTTAGTGTGGAGCTGCAAATTCTCCAATAGATCCTTTACTTGTAGATGACATTTCACCTAGCACTAAGATGTTTCATCACTTTTCATAGTAAGGTTAATATTCTTTACGATAAATCTTTTTGGAAAGATGAACATACGAATAATGATTAAGCTTCATAACAAGATTGTTAAAGGTCTAGAAAATTCAGTTAACTATTGACACAGAAAATGATAGACAGACCACAAAGAGCAGTTTGCATTGCCTTTAACAATTTGCACCAATTTACTGCCAATCGAATTAACACAGTAAGAAATAAAATAATACCTGCACAAACATTCGGTCTTGTTAATAAATGACATTCCTTTGTTGAATTCTAAACTAATATACACTGGATGCATCTCAAAATTAATTGACCACATAAAACCATGGGAGTCCTGACGTATATGCATGGGGAATCAATTGTTTACGGCTTCCACTAAGAAAGCTTGTAGATGGCTATTCGACACGAAGAATACCATTGACTATATTCTGCGACAATATTGTTACATGAACTCCGGTGTCGTGGTCAAGAGTCGGATCGCTCATTTTTCTGAAAAAATTAAGTGTTTTTAGTCAAAAGATAAAGCGCCAAGTGTCGGGTCGGAGTTCCGAACCGAGGCGTGTCACACGGAATGTGAGGTAATGTAAGAGTTCCGAGATAACATAGGCCACAAGGAAACATTCACTTAACAGAGGAGACATATATAGGCAGTTAGTCCCTAATGTTTAAACATTCTCATTCACCACTTGCCTTCTTATCTCAAACCAGAGAAAAGACAAAGAGACTAGAACTCTAACTAACAGTTTCACAATTCTTCTTAACAGTAATATATTTGGTCAGCTAACCTGATTCATTTAGTAAGAAATAGTTTAAAATCAGGTCATGCGCTTGTGGACACTTGTGGTGATTTATTACCCCTTTATAATTCCCAGCCTGCATTCAAGCATGGTCTCAAGGTTATTAATGCCAGTTACACTAGGTATGACATTACCTAACTAGAAAAATTCAAGGCTATGTTCAAGATTATTGACATGTGATGGGAAATCATCAACTAGTTAGACTAGGTTAGGATTTGTTTTGATAGTTGTCCATTCAAGGATTTTTTGTTGTCATAGTTTGTTAGTGCTTTGCTATAATATACTTCCTCCGTCTTTTTGTAGTTGCACCTTGAAATATGTAAAGGATTTAAGGGAATATGAGAGAGGTTAGAAAGAAGGAATAGGAATCCATTGTGATAGGAAAGAGATAGAGAGAATCTATTGCAAAAAGGAAATGATGGCAAGTATTCAAAACCGAGGAAGTAATAAGCTTATAAATTCTAAAGCATGACCAACTTGGATATATATTTAATTTTTTAGTTTAAATGCCTTTCTTCTTAGTAGTCTACTAGAGGGTAAAGATGTTAATGAACGAACCTCTAGGGGGACCGGGGGAAATGGTTTAAGAAACCTTGAGCTCTTAACAAAGCGTTCTATTCTATTTAACAACATGCTTGGATGGATGCAATATAGATCCTCCATGGTAAGAAGAGTCTTCTTAACTTGTTCAAGGGCGCACCATTGGCGAACCAGCTTAGAATATATGAGAGTTGCTTCCTCTGGCATCAAAGGAATATAAGGTAGCACACAATGAAAGATGGGGTCTTTAGACATGAATGGGGAATGGAAGGTCTCCATGCATTTTGGGGAGCATTGAGTTACTGGTGCTATTTGGAGCTCATTACAAAGCACTTCCATGCAGAAGACTCTCTGAAAGCCTTGGCTCTTGCTAGCCTTAGTAGCCTAATAACATTCTGCTCTTCATTTCAGCTCACATCTATTTTTGTTTATGCATTTATGTAACAGAATATTAGTGAGTTGTTCTTCTAGGAGAAGTTGTTTGTTAGGGTTAACTTAGTATATAATGAGCATGCTCTGTATTTCTGCTCATTTTCATTCATTTTCTTCTTCTGTTAATAAAAATTCTCTTCTCTTCTCTCTCACTATGCTTATTTTTAGCTACTTTCTGCTAATACATTGATGATTATGATCTTCATCATGGTATCAGAGCGTCGAATACGATCCAAATTCTAAACCTAATTTGATGGAAAGATCATATTCATTCCTCATCAATTCAAGCCTATTTTCTTCTTCGATTCAATTTTTTCATAATTTCTTAATATCAACACTTTTGTTTGATCCAAATCACTTTGAAACTCTTCGAAATTTTGTGTTGATTTCTTCGATTATATTCTTCATTCAACGACTGTAATTCATCTCTGCAAAATGACACACCTATCCAAATTCTTAACGAAGCGTTTCTTCCTCCTAATCAAGATCCAACATCAGGTTATCTATATTCTCTTAGGAGACATCATAGTTTTTTGATGGCGCGAATTTATGTTGTTGGAAGATTTGCTGTATGTTGTCACTTTTTCCTCGAAACAAGTTGGTTCTGATGGTATTCCATCTTTCTCGATTACTAATTCTAAATATCCGGCATGGAGGAAGTGCAGATCTCATATTCAAGTCTGTCAAAATATTGATTCCCAATATATGCGTAGCATCATCTTTTTTCGAAAACTGCATGCAGAAATATGGAAGGATCTTTGAAGACGATTTTCTGGAAAGCTCAGGACCACAATTCTTTCTTCATTCACAAAGCTTAATTTTCTTGTTCAAGCCAGATGAACCGATCATTGTGTTATTCTAAGATCAAGGCATCACTGGGATGCAAATAATTAAGTTCATGCCAAGATTCTGGCTTACAGATGCAACAATTGCCACTTGTAACATTCTCAAGGAAGCTTCTCAAAGAAAGCCAGGAATTAAGGCTCATTCAATTTCGCATTAAGCTTAATTCTAGGTTTCATCAAGGCGCACAAATATTCTATGATGCAGCACTCTATTGACGAGGTGCTTCAAAGTCCATGAGTATCCTCCTAATTCCAACAGCCAAAGGCCAAGAAAATGGTTGCAGTGGCTCATGCAAATCTGAGGAAACTCGAAGTGATTCTAATGTTGTGACTTCATATTTCTATGGAAGATACAATAGAGTTTTTGGATTTCCATCAACAAAGAAAAAGCAAGACAATGCATCTCTTTTTCTTCGTGTAGCAAATGTGGGCTATCAATAATCAAGCAAAAGTTGAAGATGTACAAGCTAGGAGTAAGTTGGCAAAAGAAAGCAAAGATAAAACAACAAGTACAAAGTGCAAGTGGATGATGTCGGCCACAAAAAATAGCTGGAAAGTAGGGGGTTGACGCACTCTATAAAGGCGTGAGGCACGCATTAAGGCAGAACCGTAATCCAAAACAGAGCAGAATGCGTGAGTCACGCATATAGAATGCGTGAGTCCCACTCAGACTGGACACCTCGGATTAAGAAGGCATTAACTCTCTCAATTCTTCATGAAAATAGGCTTAATTGACCTATCGTTGGAAAGCTCTTAAATAATTGTATATGGAAGAATCAGCGTTTGAATTTTGACCCTTCTGCAATTGGATGCACCAAAGTTCTTGTTTTCTTCCTTCCACTTGTCATTGCTCTAGGCAAAAGTTCCAAATGTGTTCAAATTTAACTAGTTTACATTTTAAAACACGAACTTTACCTAAAGCCCAAAGTATGTAACCCACTAAGGAAAATAGCCTAGTTACATTACACAAACTTATTAACAAAACTAAAAACATGGTACAACTGTAGGCTCTGAAACCAACGCTTAAGCTGATGGTCCATCTCCACCATGACACGCGGTTCGAGTGACTACGGAGCCGTAATTGGTTGGACTTTCCTTTGATCATCACAGCGGTTGGATGTGTTAAGGATCCTTACTAAGCCTAGTCATGGGACCCTCCTTAGGGAACCCGGACTAACCTATTTGAAAACGTAGCAAACATGATCGACTATAGGTGGCTGGGACTTTTGTTTTTCATTTTTGCATATAGGTGCATTGGCTAGTGTTGAACAACATGCTACTGCTTTATAGACTAAGGGACCCTACTTCAACATTAAAAAAAACAAGACATACATTGAGTCATGTAACAGTCCTTCATCATAGTGATTCATTACTTAGCGTCGTATAATGTCGAAATGGTTGTAAGCTATATAATCATTAGGCATTGCGTCTTTTTCGCGTCATACAATGTAATAGGAACGACAAATTGAACTTCGCCTTTTTTCAAAAAAAAAAAAAGAGATGAGCAAAAACAAAAAATTGGGGACAAATTTAAAAAATGAAAAAAAATAAAGAAAATTAATCCTTTGGTTAACAAACAAAAATCCTTGGGTTGTGTAATTGATGTATAGTTAACCCTAATAAACATAGAATATGATAAAACAATTGACGTCAATTCAAACTTCTTTTTTCCGCTATAAGTCTCCTCAATCCTTTGTCATTTTCCCATTGTCGTTCCTCTGTTTCTTTATCTAATATTTAACTTCAAAAATCAAATTTAGAGATTTTTGTGCTTTTATATTCTAGTTTCAAAAAGGTATTTACAATATATGGTAGTTATTAGAAAAGATTTTTTGGTTTGGAATTTTTTTTCTTCTGAATGGGGTGTTGAATACAATTACACAAGCCTAATTTGCACGCAATGCGTTGAGATGTTTTTTTAACTTAATGCCCGAATTTAATTGGTTAAAAATATGATGTTGATGATAATTTTACTATTATAAAAAATAAAAATGAAATGTTGCATATGATGAAAAATAAATAATAATCTAGGAAATTTGATAAGCAAATTACAAAAGTTGAGCAAAAAAATAAGCTTTTAAGTGAAAATTTTCAACGAACACATACATGAAAAATTTAAAACTGTAAAAACAAATAAAGTGAAAAAAATTAAAAGAAAATGCTCAATTGTTACATCATAAATGAGAGCAGAAAAGAGAGAAAAAAGAATTGTTTGTTTAGTAGAATAAAAGAAAACAATGAGATCGAGTATGGTATAACCATCAAGGAGTGAAATTACAGTTTTTTTTGAAAAATTTTATCAATTTATCATTTTCATGATGGACAATGAATTAGAAAGTTATAATGAAAAGAAATTAAGTTCATGTTATTGACATATTGTATATGGACTTTTTTTATCGAATTGAAAATTTGTTTTTGAGAAAAATAATTTATTTGTAATCAATTATAAATTTGAGTAAATTAGTTTTAGGATATTTATTAGTTGTTAAGATATTTATTAGTTAGTGTAGGATTATTTGCTAATTTATGATATTATTCTGATTGATAGGATTAAATATCTAGCTGAGTGGGTTTGTTAGGAAACTCGGTGATATTGCCGTGTTTTATAATTAAAATCGGTTAGGATAGATATTTCCTGGTGGGTTAGGTTTAGATATTTTAGGATTAATGTGTTAGCATTTTAGGATATGTTGTTAGGATTCCTCTATAGATTCCTATCTTTTCATTAAATACTCTATACAACAATAGTTTATAGATATTAATTTCGTAATTCATAAAATAGGTTCGAAATCTCAAGTATAAATTCAGATTATTTGCGTTTAAAAATTACTTACTTTGTTTTAATATCAGACAAAACCTTGTGAGTTTTCTGGTTGTCCGGAAATCACTTGATTAGCTACTAGGTCGGTTGTCCTGTTTAGGGGCTGGTTCCACTTGGTGAGTTAAGATCTCGAGTCTTTTCAAGAGTCGAAGTTATTTTCAGTTCTCAAACCACAATATCAAACACTTAAACACACGTTTCTTGGATTTGTGAGGAATCTTTCCTTATAAATCCACAGCCAATTTGGTATCAGACCAACGATTCTTCGGGGAGGTCCTTCACGTTTTTGAGGCCAATTTCCACTAGAGTTTTTATCATGTAGCAAACGTTTGGATGAGATTGCCAGGCTATTGTAGTATCAAACACGAGTTAAAATCCCAATCAATTGCGGATGTCTTGAATGCCAAAACGATCTGAAATCCAAATCAAGAAAGTATCAATTATTGAAAGGGGCAAATTGAGTGGCCATGCAAAACATTGGTAAAAACGAATTCAGGGTATTACGATCATTTAGAGTTTCAGAATGAGGATGAAAAGGAGCGTCCACCTCGTCATGATGATCTCAAGAATCTCAAGAGTACAAGATAATTCTGAATTGATGGTACTTGGAGACCGAACAAGTCCACAATTGGTTAAGGCAACATAGATCGTTACTTTGTTTTTAATGACATATTGAGATTTACTAGTGCGGGTGGCAATTCTAAGATTGAGAGCATGCATCCTTATGGTTCGAACCCACCTATCTATTCATGTGCAAGCTCTACGCCATTCAAAAAAGCAACAAGACCCTATATGTTCTTGAAACAAATTGAAGGAGGAAGTCATTACACAAGTTTGTTCCTAGGGATTTCGATCACCAAAACTACCTCAATTGTCTTCTTTGATTCAGGCAACAAATCTGTTCGTGATTACATGCAAAATCTTTGTGACAATGCGGAGGAAAGAAGCAAAAAGATGGCACTTTCAACCGAGACATGAAGAGGTCATATCTAATCAACTTGATCTGCACACTGCGGTGATTTTGAGGATATGTGTCACAAGCGGAAAAGATAGAACGCAATCTTGCATCACTTCAACGCCCTTACTTCAACGGGGACTCAATCCTTGAAAATTTCTTCTGGTGTTCCTACTTCCACACCAATTTCGAGGGAATTCCATCGTCCACTACTCAAGGGAAAATCCTGATGAGAAGATAGACGAAGTGCTTCAATTGTCATGGACGGGGTCATCTAAAGAGGGATGTCCGAACAAGAAGGCTTATGACAATCAAAGAATTTCAAGAAGCTGACAATCTGACCAAGAAACCATTCAAGAAGACTTCCTAAAGAACAATCTTGATCTAAGAATTAGATTCTGTTTCACAAAAGGACGACGCTCAAATGCTTGTTTATAGGCGAATCTTGCACTCTAATGTGGGGGAAGACGGATCTTCAGAGGAGGAAGAAAACTATTCCGCCACTATGCACTTGTCCAAGATAAGGTATGTAGTTGATCATTGATAGTGGATCTGCACCAAATTGGCGTCTAAGCAATGGTGGACTGTTGAATCTTGAAACAAGACCACAATCCCAAACCCTAAAAGTTGAGATTGGTCAGATGATTCAATTGGCTGTAAGTTCCAACCGACAATCTTTGGTCCCTTTTCACCATTGGTCCGTACAAACGAGTAAGATTTGTTAAGGGAATATTCTGCCCAATGAGTGCTTGTCATCTCCTTCTTTGGACGAGGGCGCATTGGCAATGATAGGAAGGTGATTATGATGGGAATCTAATTGTATACGGTTTCCATGGATGGGAGAAATACAAGTGAATCCCAAGCAAAAGAAGCCGAACCCTAGAGTATTCCCCAATAAGACCAAAGGTAATCTTGCCTCCTTAACTCTAAAGATATTTTTTGTAGAACTTGATGCTGGAAAAAAAGGATATCTTCTTGTTGTCAAACATAGCTTGGTTACTAATCCAATCACTGCACTCTAATTAAACGTTTTACTTGAGTTGTTGGAGAGTTTCAAAGAATGTGTTTCCTGATGAGTTGCCTAAGCGATTACCTTCCTTTGAGAGGTATAGAGCATGCAATTGATTTGATTCCAGGCGGCAACCTCTCCCAAACAAGCCCCGCTATAGTGCAATCCTAAGAAGTAGCTAAAACTTGTAGAACAAATTCAAGAATGACTTGATCGGGGTTATGTCGTGAAAAGTATGAATCCTTGTGCCGTTCACAACTTTGCTCTGCCAAGAAGATGGTTCTTGGCGGTATGTGATTGATTCTAGGCCGTAAAACAACTGATCACAATTGTCTATCTTATATCGATTCCCAAGCCTCGTTTGGAAAGATATGTGGTGATGAACTCCATGGTGTTATGATTTTTTCCAAGATTGATTTGCGGAGTGAGTACCATCAAATGAGATTCAGCAGGAATGAATGGAAAACAACTTCAAGACAAAAGACGAAGGGGTTGTACGAGGTGGATGTGATGCCCTTATGGCTAGGGCAACGCCCCTAGTTCGTTCAGCGACTCATTGAATGAGGTCTACGTGCCCTCGTCTTTAACAAATCATTAGTTTTGGATGATATCCTGATTTATAGCAAAACTAAAATTGAACATAGATCATCTTAAATTACTCTGAAAAATTGGGGCGATTGAATTGTATGGAAAACTTAGAAGTGTGAAGTTTATGGTGCAAGTATCCTTTCTTGGTATACATTGTCTCTTGGCGGGGGATACTTGTTGATCCTTCGGAAAGTTGAAGCCATGCCAGCCTGGATGGCACCCTACAAATGTTTCTGAGGTTCGAGTTTACCATGGCCTGCAAGTTCTATTATGGACTTACTACATTAACCAAGAAGGGGGAGGAAGTTCGAATGGAACCTAAGGTCTCAACAAGCTTTTAACACAATCAAGAGGAAGCTTTGCCATGACAATTCTTGCACTACCGGATTGCGAAGCTTTTATCTGTCGAATGTGATGCAAGTGGTGTCGGCATTTGGAGGTGTTGATTCAAGAAAATCTGAAGCCTAGTGCAGAATTTAGTGAAAAATTGAATGGTTCTAAACTGAAGTTTCCATTATGATCAGTGCAATTCTATTGCATTATTGATCTCTGATCATTGTTCACATTACTTGTTGTCCTAAGCCTTCTTTCATATATTATATTCTGGATCATGAGGCTTGAAGGTGATATCAATGGACAACAAAAATTGAATCATTAACAGTGCAATGGGTGATTCTTGCAATCTTTCACATTTCAATGCGAAGTAAAGCAGGAAAAACGAATTGTGGTGGCTGTGCACTCTCGAGAAGAAATTATTCGTTGGCTATTGGGTGAGACATAAAGTGTTTGGGATTCAAATCCTCAAAGTAATACTATCCGACGGATCCATACCTTGTTCCAAGTATTCTTGCTAAACCCTACAGGTGAGTTCCAGCAACACATGATCTGGTTTTCTTTTTCAAGGGTAACAAGCTTTGCATTCCTCAGTGGGGATTCGTGAGCTTTTGTTCGTGAGGGCCATAGTGGTGGTCTTTGCTGGTCACTTCTGGGGTTCATAAAACGATGGATATTTGCCAAGAACAACTCCATTGGCCAAAAATTTGAAGGAGGAGGAAGATTGTAAAGTATGCGAGCTGAGGCATGCGCGAAGTGTGCGCAGAGAGAGAACTTCCACAAAGGTTTGGTAACTCCTTTGCCTGTTTCCTTCTACACCTTTGGAAAGTGTGAGCATGGATTCATTGTGCTCATACCAAGAACTCAACGAGGAAAGGATGGCAATAATAGGTCGTGGTTAGTCGTTTCTCAAAGATGGCCACAGCTTGTCCCTTGCCACAAAACGGATGACAACTCATATTGGAATCTTATTTCAGAAATTGCGTTTACATGGCTTGGCCTTTTGAGCTCGTTCTGTTGAGTGTCCTTAAGTTTTGAATGATTGACAAACCGATGACAGGGAAAACAGGATGATTAAGTATTGAATTGTAGTTGCGTTCTGGGAAACAGCAGTTTTAGATACTTGTTCCTAGACAATTAATATTTTAATAGAATGCTTGAAACTAACTTGTCTTATTACAGAAATAGTATTACAGAAAAAGCTCATTATGGTGCCAAAACAGTCATATATCTTTTGTGCATGTTAACATTGTTATATGTGCAGGTAATAGATCGATTCGAAGACTTGAAGTGTGAATCCTTTTCGAAGATATTCGAAGAAAGAAAGCTTGTTCAAAATAGAAGTAATTGAAGGAAGAGATTCAAGTTGTCTTGAAGATACATGAAGATCGAAATGAATTGTAATTTAAGAAGTTTAAATTAAGGATTTTCATGTTAATATGCTCGGTTAGTATGGATTAAATGGAAATGAACGTAAACTTAAGTGTTTTTGAGTATGTTGTGATATTTTGTACAAAGCTTGAAACTTAATTCATAACACACTCAAGGAACCAAGCTGGGAACAAGCTGAGTTCCTGAATGGATATGGCTGCGGTTTTGAAAAAGGGTTTTCTAAAATATCTTCCAAAAGGATATTTGAAGATTATTTTCAGCTGAATTATAGATGATAGTGATACTATACCTTAAAACTGGGAAGATATATCTTGTTCGATCAAAAATCTAGGGATAAGACGAACAAAGATAAAATACTTCCATAAAACTGAATCTGCCTTGTTTGGCAAGAATAGATTTTGGGAAACTAGGGTTAAGTTAATATACATTTAAATATAGTCATAACTTCGATCTTCCAAACTCTCTCCACGATTAAAAAGAGAAAAATTTACTTTGAGAGAAACCACAAAGCATTGTTCCATTTACCTATCGAGTCATACGAGAGCATACATCGAGCATACAAACATGTCTCGTTACTTAGCTTTTTAGAAGTAATTTAAAGAGAAAATATTGTTTCTGTAAAGCAAATCAACAGAAGGGGTTGAAAGCCTGGTAGTGTTTGTGAGTCAAACACAAAGTTGGACTTACGAGTGTGAAGTCTCGAGTGCACATCAGAGTTGAGTGTGGGGTGTAATGGTTCTCGGAGTAGGGGAGGGAAAACAGAGGAGGAGCAAGTTCTTTGATTTTTCAGAAGTTGATTAATAAAAGAGCCATAGGTAGGAGGATGTAGCCCAGAGTTGGGTGAACCTCGTTAAGAATGTATTGCTCTTTACTGCTTATTTACCATCCGGGCTGCCGTATAGGAACTAGCCCAACTGTTTCCTTATATAAGGTCAAAGCAAAAAAAAAATTGGTCATAGTCGATCATACTCAATACACCCCCCCCCCCCCTCTTGGTATTTCAAGAACCTTCAAATTGGATCCAGACCAAGGCTGCGTCTGTAAGAGTACACATCTAGAGAATCATAGCATGAGTACTCCAAGAATTAGGTGCAATCGATATGATAGCAAAACACCCAAGTTTTTCTGATGAGGATCTGGAGAAAAAGTATTGCGTAGTTTAACAGATGCATGGACAGCCAGATACACGGCTATTTATGAAGCCAAATTGTCTACGTTGTCTCTGGAAACAACTGAGGGCTCCCTCATGACACCCATGAGATTATTGATTGATCTAAGACTGAGAAGGAACCAGCTAGACGGCATAGCCTGAAAGCGGAACATAGAAAAGGATGAAGATAGTTGCATGATTGTCCCAAAATATTTAAAAGAACGGCTCCGTGATCAGAGGAAGAACTTCAAAGGTAAAAATTTAAGAAAACTAACTCATCTTCTTATAGGTGCTTTAAGTGTGGAGAAAAAGGGACATTTAATCAGATATTGTCCAAAGTGGAAAGACAAACAGTCCAAGTCTGGAGAAAGCAGCTTTCAAAGATGCATATGATAGCATCAATGTGGGTGATTCTACTCAGGATCTGATAGGATGAGAATCCCTAACCCTAGTGTTTGCATGACTGCCTTTGCAAGACACGCGGGAAACAACACGATCGAAAACCAGAGGAACCAGCACAATTGAGAAGTGCTTGATGGCCAAGAAAGGATGTATTGCGAGGAACCACAAGTAAACTAGAACAAAAAACAAGTAGGCAAGATATGCATGAGTTATGACAGAGATAATTGCTAGCTTGTATAGACTCCTTGTAAGATGAATGTTATAAACTAGGGTGAAACAATACATAACTGCAAAAGAGAACTTAAAGAAAAACGTGCTGAATGTGTAAGTTTATTGCAGTGCTGATCACCGTCGAAGAAGTTGTGCCATGACTGAAAATTCAAGTGGCAGAGCTTGAAGTGAATTTAAGGACAAGTGTAAGGTGGAACTGGGAAAAAGGCCATGATCTTCCAAGGACCAAACTAATCTTAGGTTGATTGTTTATAGAAGATCTATCTCCTTGGTTCCCCAGAGACTATCAACTTCAAGTTGAGTCGGTTGATTTCGCAGCAGAAGGAAAAGAAACCCTTTGTTAGCAGACTTCTCTGTGAAAGGCCTTTGAAAACCGGACTAGCAACTTAGAAAGATCTCACCAAAGAGAAGCGTTTACGTCAAAGCTGACGATTATGATGTTCCCCCCATAAACTCTAGATATAAGATCAGTGAATGATAGATGAATATGATGGAAACTGTTACCTACATGCTGAGGTTCATAAATGGAAAAGGGGAAACAGCCAGTGATTACTAACATGTCTATGGATAGTATGATTCTGAATCTCAATTTAACAACTTGAATCCTTGAAAAGCATGTTGGTGTTCTAAAAAGAAAAAATGAGTTGTTAATTTTTTTTTGGGAAGTAATCTTGAATCAGAGAAAAGAACTTCATGAGAGCTACAGCATGTGTAAACTGGACTCACAGGAGACCTTAGATAGAGACTTAAACTTCAAAACGAGGCTAACCAGAGGAAAGTTGGTCTGGTGTTATAATAAACGAGGAACAGACTAAGCTGGTCTCCATCTTGGTGGG
>SNQN01010889.1:0-20554 GCA_008642245.1 Bassia scoparia | reverse complement strand
TGTACAAGTATAATTGTCCTCAAGTTTAATTTCCCAACTAAACAAACTTCTGTTATGAATAGTTTACAAATTCATCAATCGCACAATATCAACAAAAATATCCTCTTTTATTTCTCCAATATTTCTTCCTATCCCTATATAATTCTCGTTCACATACCATTCAGCTCTTTATTCTATACATTGTTTATTCACATATTTTATTTTTTTTAAGAATACAATCATAAATATTTAGTATATGACTCTATTGCTAGGCGGTGTGCCTTCATCGGGCTTACGTCGACGATGCAGTTTTTAATTGTGGTATGAGCCACAGATATGCCTCACATGAGTGCTTGGGGGGTGTTGTCCGACTAGAGGCGAATCGACCCTGCACATTAATCAGGGGTTATATCCACTGGACGGCCGAATCATAAGGTGCCAATAATGGCGCAGCTAGTTGGTCTGGAACTAGATGTGGGTTGGGGACATGTACGGATAAGATCTTTGACCCAATCTACTGCATGTAGCTGGCCTGCACTCGGTTCAATTATAGGTCATAAAATAATATTATTTGATATCCAATAGCTCTATCGATGACCTTAAAGAAGCGCACTAAAATCATTACAGAGAGTGTTGATTTCTTATTATGCATGCAGTCGAATCGCTTACATCCTGGGAACCGATGGTGTGACGCATTTCGAATTATAGATCTATGATGGTGTAAAATACCGTTCTACATAATTAATTGAATTATGGTGATTAAAACAAATTCGATCTTGATTACGCAACGACATTGAAGAGTCCATAGCAGGCAAAGATCCAAGAATAATATCTATTAGAATTAAAAATCAATATTATACAAATACTACTTACCTTGTATCACTATCCTATAAAGACAACAAAGATTAGTGCATCAAAAAGCTTTGCCTTCAGTATTGAATGCGTTATCACAACAAAGGAAATCGTTAAGCATTGACTATACAATCAAAAACGATTGAAAACGAATGAATGTGACATGATTGAACACAAAAGCAACAACCAAATTTAATGATTATATTCAATATAATGAACAAGAGAAGAGAGGAGAGAGATTCGATTGAATAGACTAAGAATGTCTGTACCTACAATCCACCAAAGATAGACTGCCGAAAGCTTGCGACGAATTGAGAGACTTTGATGTGGAAGTATTATGGAGCATTGATATTGAGGAGACTTTTCTTGAGAGCTTTGAATCTGCCACTTTGAATTGATGATTTTTGTTGATTGAAGATGATTTTTTTTTTTTTGTTGATTTCGAATGAAGCACCAGAGAGGCATTATTTTAGGCGTTTTGGGCAATATAAAGTTAGCAAATGACTAATTTCTATCATCTTTTGTCTGGTATCTTTGGGATTTTCGGCATATTATATCTTTTAAGATCTAATCTGTTATCTGAAGTAACCTTATCCAAGTTTGGATTATACTTAGCGGTCATAGATTAATCTTCTAGGATATTCAATCATTTCCGAACTTTTACTGGATTCATCTAAGAATTTGATTTAACTAGTTTTGCGAGAACTTATGTCAACACTTATAAAAAATCATAGAAAACACATAGAAATTAATTATAAAATACTAGCGATGACTAGAAATATAGAGGAAAAATATGCAGAATGAAAAAATTTAGAAATGACTGTTAGAAATAATTCGTAAAAAACGATTTATACAAGAAATAGGCTTTGAAAAAAAACAATACAAAAAATATTATTCACTATTATTGGGTCCCTCGGGTGTAGGAAGTCGAACTCAAACTTATACATTCAAATAATTAAAATGTGTTTTACTTTATGGATTTCGTCAAAACTTTCAGATCAAATCTATTTCAATAATATGTATCTTTCTCATTCGGCTATTCAATTGGGAGATACTTGTTGGGTGTTCACAACTATCAATCTTTCAACATTTTGTATTCAATATTCATATTTTTATGCAATACGTTAGAAAGTGTTTGTTAGTATATAAACAAAAAAATACCAATGTTTTTCATTTAATATTCAGCAACAAATATTCAGTTTATGATTTAAACCATCATTACATTTGCAATATCAATTATAATTTTTCTTTAAAGTTTTTTTAACAACAATGTCTAATTTAATATCAATTTTACGATTATTAATACTCCAACTTTTGTATTAATATCATTCATTTTTTCCAAATATTTTGTAGTCTTATATGTACAACAAAAAAGTTACAATATATTTTTGTATTCACTATTCAGGTGTAAATATTGCGATTTATGATTTCGATTTCAATATTCGAGGCAATAATTCAAACTATTCAAAACCTTTTTTAAGTTTTTTATAATACAATACTCATTAATATAAATTAATTTTATATTAAAATCTAACATTTTTATTCAATATATTTGTATGTTTTCAAATTATAGTTCGTATGCTTTGTAATTTACGTGGTTAAAAGAAAGGAAAATACTAGGTTCAAGGTGTCTTTCAAAAAAAACTATGTCGATTTCCTTTCAAAAACCTAAAACACCAAAAAAATTGGAGCCTTTCATGGATGAAAAATAAATTCCATGGTAAGGTGCAATTCTTCATGTTAAGTTTCTGTGTTTAGTAATTTTTAAGTATGTATTTTGTTAATTAGCCGAGTCGTACTCGTGTAAAGAGAGATTAATCAGTTCCTTTTCCTTGGGGTTTTATTTGTTATGCTCCTATGCAGTGAGTGTATTCGTTATTGTCGTTTATGAAGTTTGAAGAACTCGGGAAGTGAAGAGGTTAACACAGAAAAAAATGATGTATGGTACACAGTTCTCCATTCATGGCAGAGTATAGTTACAGGTTGGTGAAGATCCTGCCGTGTAAGATGAGCACAGACATCAAAGTTAAATAGAATTCATTATTGACTTTCATCCTCTAGGAATTCGGCCTCAGAGGGTAAGATTTTCTTACGTTGTATTGGATGTGCAAATTTGTTTCCGCATTTTTAGACTTTACTTGATTCATTTAATCACATACTGAAGTAAAGTTTGTATGCAGTTTTTGAATGAAATTCATCGCCTTCTAGTAAAAAGGAAAAAATAAGAATTGAAAAATTAGAGTAGAAGAGAGCGCTGTGGCAAACTGGATAGGGGGAGGCGGGGTCTGATACTTTACATGGACCTGGGGTATGTAAAAATTAACGATTTGGTAGCCTTTGTGGATTGTTGAGGAAAATATATGTAAGCAAACTTGTTGAAATCACAAATTTTACGGTAGTACTCCTCCCTTCACTTAATGCTAAACAGTACCTTCCCACTCTATCCTCACGTTACGTGATTCCCATTCCTTATACTTAACTGTTATAGCTAGATTTTTTATTTATAAATTTTTTATTATTTAAAAAAAGAAAAAACAACAGTTATACTAATCTATCTAAAGTAAACGAAATATAGAACAAACCTTGATGTAGGAGTAACATGGAGATAGGGTGGGGGGTGTATATTGGCCATATGGGGAAGGTTACTGAAGGATTTTTTACAGATGCTGATTAGCGATTTCAGGAATGACTTTCCTAAACATCTATCTCAGGATCATATTCACAATCAAACATATGAATCAGATATATAAGTGGATAAAAAAATAGAATATACTCCTTTGTGAGCCGTTGAATCCACCAAGTAGTGTGCGAAAGATAATCTCAGAGCTCCAATGTTGCTACCTCTTATCAGTCCACCAGAATCGATTGAACACCAACTTTTGAGCTGGGAAGAGAGATAAATCTTTTTACCGAGTTTCCATTAAGAAGAGTATGATGGAGACGAGTTGAAATCATTATTTGAATACTGTAAAACAAAATACGTATTCTACTCTTTTACTGATATGTAATATCCTAGCTTATCAAATATCATAACACTAGGTCAACAGAAATCTGATTCTCTTGTTAACGCTAATTGGAATTCTGACTCATTCTTAGGGCCTGGTAATATATTCTTCAACTGATTCTTTTGTGTGACCTATAGGATTAATTATATTTAGCTGTCGTCCCAAGGTCAATATGGACCCAACCATATATATATTTAAATGTCTCCTAGTAGTAAATATCAAGTTACTAATAATAATTAAACTTTAATGATCTTCATAATTCCTTATAAAGATATATATATATTATATATTATATTATATATATAATAAATAAATATATATATATATATATATACTAGTTATATTATTAATACCTCACGTCACAACCCCTATTATAAAGTATAATAAGTATATATATATATATTATATATTAAGTATTGTTGGAGAAATGTCTAAGGAAATAATTCCCTTTCAATCTCCCGCCATTGGTCCGAAGAAATTATGCAACAAATATACAATTCCTTAAAGTTACTTATTGAAATTTGATGAACACAGGTGTTAGTTCTCAAATTAATGTTTCTTGATCTATCGAGGTTCCGAATGTTATGCAACTAAGGATAACCGTTTAATCTGATTGTGGTAAAATCGTAAGTAAAGGAAACATTCGATACATATTTGTTATGTAAAGGTCTTTTAGTGTTTCGAGAATTTTAGGAAGGACAAAACAAACACAAGACGAAGGGAGATTAAGTCACCGCCAAGACTGCAAGATATTAAAAGAGGATTACTCACATCAATTCTGTTTAGGTGATAGGAAGTGTGTTGTGACGTTACTGCGAGACCAAGAAGACAGGACAACGTACTAAGCGAGATCGAAGTCTTGGGAGATATCTCGATTATTTCAATATTTAGAAACTCTTTCACAAGTATGTTTATAGACATTCCTACAACCTTAGACAACTTACTAACCTGTAGCAAAGGTAAAACATCACATCAACAACGTGAGGACGTGTTTGTTGGTCACAATTTCTGGATGGCTTTTTCATATCATACAAAATACAAGCTATATATATAAGGCTTGTAGTTACATTTATAATGGCCTACATATCACAATAACTAATCTAAAATAAACACAGAAATAACTAGAGGCTCAAGTAAATTGGGATACAAACGCCAAAATAAACTAGCTCGAACAATTCTGAAAATAAAAAACTAATTAACTAGGTAACGTCTAATTAATCAGCCACCTAAAACAGAAAATAAATATCACTCATGTATATTAACTAGGTATAGTAAGATGTCTCTAATTTAATCAGCCAGCTAAAACCTGGAAAAATAATTTATTAAAACACACAGTAGAATGAAAATCTGTAAACTGTAGACACTGTGAAAATGTGTCTCCCCAATGGTAATCCGTGAATGAAACACATAACCTCTCGCGTCTACGCGGTTTGTTTGACTACGGAAAGATGCTGCTTATTAGAACTCGACGGAAGTTGGAAAATACGTGAGGTGTACTCGGAATAATTGAGCTCAGTACAGGATACTGTACACAGGCCAAACATATTTTTCTTATCGGATTTTTCTTCGATAAACTCGCACAAAAAGGTTTTCGGAATGGTTTTTCTAAAGCAGTCTATCAGCTGGCGGATTCTCAGTGCTTTATTGTTTTCGCATCATGTGCGCACATAATTTTTCTGAATGCCGCACAATATTATGTTTAAATATTTTTTCTGATTTTCTAATGCATTCTATGAATGTGCTTTGCAAATGTTTAGAATACGCAGAATACGCAGAAAATACGTGAATAAAATTAAAAAAATCTTACCGGAAATGCGGTGGAACTATCCTAGGAAATACTAGAAATCCTGTGCTCTTGGAGAGCAGGGTGTCTAGTGCGTCGAAATCAAGATGAATTAAACGAATAAAATCGAGGAAAATTCAAAACATATCGCAGAGGTTTTGAAAAATAATACACAAAATCATTAGACGTATAATATACCGCAAGTGATGAGCGGTATATACGCCAGCAACAGGAGCTGTCATATACGCTCATCAGGCTGCGTATGCATACGCCCATCAGGCTCTCACATAACGTTTTGGCGCAATTATCCATGGAAAAAGAAACGCGATATACACGCTCTTGGAACGGAATAGGAGCGTATATCGCTCTCGAATCGACGTCTGCGTATATACCGCTCGCAGTGATCTAGTGTATTGGAGTGTTGTGTCTTTTCAGCGTATACATCTACGTGCTAAGGGTTTTTCGCATGTGTGTCTCTTCTAGGTTTTTAGCGTTTTAGCCTCGTGCCCTATAATATCCCTGCCATGCTCAGTTCGAGACACGACTCAATCGCACTTTATTATTTACCACGGCACGACTCTCATCAACTTTCACCTGACACGCACTTATCAATACACTTCACAGTCACGAGAGAGCACATTCCATACACTTCAAAACACTCAATGACAATTCGTTTCAAATTCAAAGCATCGATTCTATTCGAATAAACAGCCGAAATAAAGGCGATAAATCTGGATTACTCACAAAAACCTATCTTCACTCTATTTTTTAATCTCTTTTTTGTCACTTTTAAAGTTTTGATTAACTCCATTATTTGAGTTTTAATTCAATTCAAAGCCATGTATGACAACTATCTTTCAATTCGTTCATAAAGATGTAATATTAGGTTTTTATTAATATTTATCATTGTTTTCCATGGATTTTTTCTGGTATTTTTTCATGTTATTATTATTCTATTATTATGTCATATAACTCAAAGCGTATTGTTGTCTCAATTTAGCAATTCAACTCGAGAAGCGATTCTTTGAGTTTTTATTCTAACAATTCGATGTTTGCAGTGAACTAAGGTGAGGAGCGACAATACTACATCACTTATGCTTACTAACCTTATGTTTTTTCAATGTCTCAGTAATATAATATTCAACTAATCACACTTGTATATATTGCTTAAAAACAACGACCGGGAATTCAATCGTTTGTCACAGTTAAAAGTACAGATAATCATTTCTAGGACGACCTGGTTTCTAGGGAGCACCTTATTAACTATTTGACGTAACAATCGAAGTGGATCCGCCTTGTCATTGTAAAAAAGTTTGCGTTTGTGTGAAATAGCAACCCACTAGTAATAGGCGCAACTTTCAAAAAGTCATATGTCAAATATAGGCTACTTTTGAATTCAATCTGTTATGATTTATGGGAAACTACAAATTGAAGACGCATCTTAGAGTAGAGGCCGCGTACTGCGGTTAGCGAATTGGAGTTACAGTCACTGATTCTTAACATGTCCCGAACCCACGACTTGGTTACTCTGATTGGACGTGGGGCCATGAATTTGGTGCAACCTTAGTATTGTTTCGGTGCGTCCGTGAATAACATATAGCATCGGTGTGCTTGATTCCTTTTTCTAAATTCGATGACACACCCTAACGCATTCCACACGCGGATTCCATGGCTTCAACTCCATGACAGCTGAAGCTGTAGGATCAACGCCACCTTGCCAGAAGGCGGGGCGAAGCCTACAAGGTTTTTGGCGACTTCACTGGGACAAATCAACCATTATGGTGAGTGGACAGACTTGGAGATAGTTCGTAGTTCCAAATATTCATAAATCAATTGAGAATTTTGCTGGTGACCCTTCGAATAGGGTCTATTGTACCTAGGCACTGGTCTCAATATGGGCATTGGTTCTATGCTCTGAGAGTCGACCTTAAGGGGGGATCTTATCTGGTTTCATGTGGTTAAATTTGATCACATTGCTACAGGTAAGTCATATCCCGAGCCATGGCGCCTAGCGTATGCTACCCGTGTTACGAGATGCGTGCATATAAGGGGGTATCTCGCGCATGACATCAGCCAATGTATAGTGGAGGGTGCAATTTGGATCCCCAGTACTATCTTCTTAGGCATTGGTCATCATCTATCAGATTTAACCAATGTCCGATCTTTAGAGTTACACTAAAGATCCTGAACTTAGTAATGTAATAATGGTTTTTTGTTTCAAATCAATGTGCTTTGTATATCTTGTGACTCTTCTTTTCTGTTCAGTATCAATTTCTTATATTATAAGCCCAGGTCCCTTCATTATGGTTCAAGACATGCACAGTTTGTCTGATCCGCTTAGGACCCATCACCAATCCATTGCAATCAAACTCCATTCGGACCTAGATGAGATCTGACTGTAGGTTCGTTCTCAATCAAGAGTCTTCAAATTCTGACTTAGATTCGACATTGAATAGTTATAAGCAGCATAATAACAAAAGCAGATAAAATATGATTTTTTTTACTCTTTTCTTCTTAGGCATAAGGAAAGCTGAAATCTAAAGGATCTGAACTAATCTTGAAACCACACTGCCAGAGCTGAGATGTTTATTATGCGAGGTATAAAGGCGTGAATAAAAAAGAAATTTTTTTTAATATATAAAGCATAAGTAATAAAGGTAAGACAACTACTAGTAATAGTTATTTTTTTTTTTAAAGATACACATAGTTCTAGCAAGTAAACACATACTAGTTATAAACAAGGGATGATGACAAATTTATTTGATTAAACTGAAATCGCCAAACTTTAAAAAATTATTTTGTTTTTTTTTATTTTTTTTTTTTTTTTTTGTTTTTATAATACATACGATGACAGAAAATCAAAACGGACTAAACGTATATACAGAGACAAATAGATGGACCAGATAAGAATTAATAAGTAGATTATTAGGCACTATAATAATTATAAAGAGCTTTTTAATTTATAGAAAGGTCTAAGAGGAGAGTAATATATATAAGTAGACTTAAGTAAATATAAAGGTATATTCTGATAAGTGAAGCAGCCTTTTTTAATCCGTGGAGAGAGTGTAAAATGTTGAGGTATAGGAGCGTATATTTATATTAACTAAACCCTAGTTTCATATAATCTATTCTCCAAACAAGGCAGAGATTAGTTTTATGGAAAGTATTTATTCTTGTTCGATT
Organism: Bassia scoparia; assembly: GCA_008642245.1. Taxonomy (NCBI): domain Eukaryota; kingdom Viridiplantae; phylum Streptophyta; class Magnoliopsida; order Caryophyllales; family Amaranthaceae; genus Bassia; species Bassia scoparia. The sequence goes on along the minus strand of SNQN01010889.1, from coordinate 11,752 downwards.
ATCCGCTAAGACTTGGATCGAACAAGATGATATACTCCACAGTTTTAAGGTAAAAAATAATCCTCTATAATTCCAGCTGCAAATAATCCTTTCAAAAATATCTTTGGAATATTCTTAAGAAAAAACCTTTCTTCAAAACCGCAGTCAACACTTCTAATTCAGGAACTAAGCTTGGTTCCCCCAGCTTGGTTCCTTGAGTGTGTTGATGAATTATGTTAAGCTTTGTACCAGAGTTCACAACCATACCCAAAACACTCTAAGCACTTAGTTCATTTCCATTTAGTCACATCTACAGGAGCATATTACAGAAAACCTTAATTTAAAACTCTAAAATACATTCTTACGAATCTTCATGTCAATCTTCAAGAACTTTAGAAACTTTCCTTAATTACTTCATTTTGAGTACAGCTTCTTCTTCACAGAATATCTTCGAAAAGAGATTCACACTTCAAGTCTTGGAAATGATCCTATTACTGCACATCAAGACAATAGTTAACATGCAACAAAAGATATAGTAGGTTTTTCAGAATAAACAGTAAGGAAACAGCTCGTACTGGTTTCTACTACTTAGTGAATGACTCTTATGTAATCAGCTGTGTTCCCGAGAATAACAAGTTAGTTTCAAAGCATTCTCATTAAACTATTAATTTCTAGGAAACAAGTTTTCTAAACTAGCTGGTTCCCAGAATCACCCATATTCATATTTTAAATGCACCTGTCCTGTAATGGTTTGCTCATCATTCAGAAAACTTAGGAAACTCAAGCACAACGTAAAGACGTAATTGGCATGCATTCTCTTTTTCAAGGTCGCAAATAATACCTTCCAATTTGATGATTTTGTAAGCAAGACTGCTAATTCATGTGGGTTGGCCAACAATCCGTCATGGACGTGCTCCAATGACCTACTGGTTTGGCTTACATCGTTGATGATGCAAATGTAGTGGAGACATTGTATGTGGCGCTTGTAGAGTCTCCCGCCTTTGAAGTGTTACAAGATAATGCGAGACGCCCAGACCTTTGTTACTTTTTTGTTGCAGCTAGAAGGGTATTCCCGCCAGTTTCTAAGTAGTCTTTGAATGTCTTTGGCACCATGGTTTCTTCTCTGAAATTGAGGTTGGGCACCTCATTGTTTCGGTCTAGATGTGCAAGACTCGTATGCTGGTCTTATCTTCGCTCATGACTAAGGGCATTTTGGCCACTGAACTCGGAATCGCACCATGGAGCAAGTTTGCTATGTTTCTGCAAAACATGAATTGTCTCACGTCGTAGGTAGGTGTATTCGACTTTGTCTGCGCTGGGATGCAATGTTTCTCGAGATAGGACTGATATGGAGCAAGGCTTCCTTCGTACCTTCCATCTGGCCTGAAATCCTGGTTTATATGAGTGAGGAATATCACCATATACCCGTAGTCTTTATGTTAAGGCAATGGCAGCTTCAGACATAGAATATCCATCTTCGTATTCTGGCGGCATTGTTAGTGAACGTCGAAGTCCAAATTTGAACGGAAATTGGGGTAGCTCTTCTTGGCGTGAGATTAAAAGCACTCCAGCTCCAGCATACTTTTGGTTAAATGCACCATTGAAGTATAATGACAAACTATCTTCCTCGGTCAATACAGTAAGTTTCCCTCATAGGGAAAGTCAAAGTCCTTCAGGAAGGCACCCTCGTCGAGAGAGTCTACTAAGATCGGACGAAAATGCTACTTGATGGGTTTTTGAGGCAACTGATCTTAATGTCAAATTCGGCGAGAGTACCATCTGCTAACATTCCGCCTATTGACATGCTGGCTTTCAAAGAGGTATTCAGAGGACTCCTTGTAAGATGTGTACCGGAAGGAGACTTGTCTTGTTGAGGTGAGTATAGTTAGCATTTCCTTGCTGTCGATATTCTTAAGGCGAAGCACTGCTCCAGCGGAGGTGTTGTGTGTCGTAAGATAGAGCGTAAACGGATGCCCAGGTGGCGATAGGAGCTAACCTAGGGAGGATGGGTTGAGGTATTGCCGTGGATGCTGTCAAAGTCTGTGTTGGCAATCTAACTTCATCGCCATTCTTGCGTGCGCCTTGTCATTCTTGAAGATGGGTTCACATCCCATGTAGTGGGTTATGTTCTTGAGAAATGAACCAACGTGCTGACGTACTGGAACGCCGACCAAGAACCCACCCCTTCGGATGCTCCTTTTCATATTTGTCGAGTGCGCCTTGGAGCAGGACTTTGATGGCTTTGATGCTTTTTGGAATCGATTAAAAAATATAGGGCGCCATTCAAACGTAAGCTCGAGTGAGTAGCAAAACTACTAAGTGCTAGCTCTAGCCCTCAAGCATTGGAACCATGATAAAACCAAAGAAGTAGAGGTTAGAATTGTCTGCAGATCGAATTAAAAAAGAGCAACAATATAGATGAAATAAATAAAAGAGATCGATTTAAAAAAGCACAAAGAAAAATGAAAAAGAAAAAGCGAAAAAATAATGAAGAAATGTGCATGCGTTGGGGAGGGGGTGGAGGTACATTCAAAATTGCAAATTACTATGATCTACCTAATAGTAATTGCACCAAATGTACTCTCCTYACATGTTAATTAATGGGTATGTGGGTTTCACAGGCTTCGATATATAGATTCTAGGTTTTAAAGCCCAAATGTGTGCGATTATTTTCAATATATCATTCACAATTTTGTCTTAAAAATTATATAAAACTAGTCTTCTTAGCCTGGCGATGCTCGGAAATAGGTAGAAGAAATCACATAATCTTTTTGGGGAGTAGACACGGAGATGATTATGAGATTTTYTGTTGCATTTTTTTAGTAGCATATTCATCTACTAACTCCAACTCTTTTACTCTTACAACATAAAATCGCCAACATCCCTTATCCCTTACACTATTAACTTCATTSAAATTTCATCTTAAAATTATTGTTGTCGTGAAGGAAAAAACTATAMAGAAAAGTAAGACAAATACATATCACAATATCGATCACCCCTTATAATTTGGAAGAAAATAATCTTTAAATAAAAAGAATGAATTGAAGGATGGTTGAAGGGATTATAAACGAAAAATAATTRAAGCCTAAATGTTACAACATGTAAAAAAGAAATGACAAAGGAAAAGAAATGGAAAAGGAATACAAAATAATTACGTTAAGAAAAGGCGATCGAAGAGTTTATTTGTACGAGATGAATAACGTAGGCATAAATGATATAGAATGTGAAAGGAAAATGCTTAATGAAATGATTATGAAGAGAAAAAACCAAACAATATAGGAATATGAATGGATAAACATTAATAGAGTTAAACATTAGTAAGAACATGAAAGAATTAAGCGATAGAAGAGTTGAGCAAATGATTTAAAAATGTGACACATTGCYCGATAATATGGGTGACACGTATCGCTTTAAGGTGAAAGAGTTTAGATAAAGGCTTGATGTGGAAGTAAAACTTGGCATTTCAAACTCTCTTACTATATAGTACTAATTTTGATATAGATTGTATTCAAGCTATTGTAGTAGACTTTAAAACATTGAAATTGGTAAAAGCAATGGAGATGAAAGGAGATCGAAACTTAAAATAATAGGGAAATATGTATGGAGTCAATCCTAAGGATTACCAACCCTCTAATGTACAAGAGAATAAAATATTATTATATCACTCCCCAAATAATAGCAAGTGCAATTAATATATTATGAGTTAGAAAATTTGAAAAAGATAATGAAATTAAAAAAAATGCTATAAAATTGAAAGTTGAATTGAGGAGAACAATTGTGATGAGTTATGTGTCATTAAAGTGATTTGTGAGGATCCATGTGTCATATTTGTGTTTAGGAGGGAGGGTTTTAATATATGCCTTAATAACAATATTTCCATATTTGACATTGATGGAAGGTCTAATGGTGACATCGCCCAGCAATTCAGTATTAAAGAAATGGAGTGGAGAATTGCTAGTTTACTTTTAGTGTGAAATGAGTTTAATTTGAATTGTTAATCACAAGGATTACCGTTGTCTTTGCACTTGCATGTGGCATTCTGCATTGTCTTCGATTCAAGCAAAAGGAAAAGCTTCAACTCTTAGCTATAAAAACTCTTTAAATTATTAAATCAGTTTATTTTGACGGTTGTTAACAACAGGACAGCATCATTATTTGGGCATATTTATTATTTTGGTTGGTCAAATTGAAGTTGACTAATACTTTAATTTCTTCCTAACGAAATGATTGCAACATGTAATTTTCACGCTTTTTAGGGAAGTTATCTGATTATAATTGAGCATGTAAGAGCATCCACAATGGTTGTGTTAAATGATTAGCTAGCTTGCAATTTTGTAAATATGCAAGCTAGTAGCTCAAAACATTGTGGGAAAAATGAGATTTGCTTGACTCAAGCTTGTAGCTCAACAAAGTAATAGCTTGCAATTTATATTTCAGTTTTTTTTAATTATACTATTAATGCAACAAAGAAAAATTGCAGGAAATTTTTTATGTGAGGTCAATTTCAAATTACAAGGATTGTATGGTAGAGGTAAATTGTAAAACCTTATAGCTTAAAAATATGACATGATACACAAAGCTACAAGGTTGTAACTCACTATTGTGGATGCTCTAATACAGAAAAAAAATACAAACAAGAATGAGATTATATGAGTTTTTTAAAGACTGAGATTTAAGAATGAGATTATAATGTTATACACACATAAAAATTATTTTACTTAATATGCTCGTTTACACTCTTAAATTTACTCCGTAAACAGGGTCGTCCCATTGAATTTAGGGGCCCTGTTAAAATCTTCAACAGTGGGCCATAGTGTTTATAAAGTTAATTTTTTAAGTTTAATATTTATTTCAAAATTTTAATTTATAACTAATTTTGATGATAATTAAAGCAAGTAATGTTTATGTTATTAGGAGCATAGCTCAAATTTTATTAAAATTTTCTCTCCAAAACTTCTCATACTCCGAAAAATATGACTATATTTCAAATTTAATAAAAAATATAACTATATTATTTGAAAAGAATTACCTATAACAAATTCGACATCCAACTCCGATCTGATCCGATCCGACTCGAGTTTGAATTTTAATATATATATATATATATATATAATATATATAATATATATATATATTTATATAATAATATATATTATATATATAATATATATATATTATTTATATATATTGATATATATATATATATATATATGTATAATATATTATATATTATATATATATATATTATTATATATATATATATTATATATATATATATTATTATATATTATATATATATATATATATATATATATATATATAGAAGTACCATAAATGAGAAACGTGAGAAACATAGTTGATCGTTGAATTTTGAATGGAGGGCAAGATTTATTCATTGAAAATAAGTAAATGTGCCAAATTTTTATATATAAGTGTGCACGAATTTCTTGTGAATGTGCAAAAACAAGAAAAATATGCACATTCATGTACAAAAATTTCACATTTACTATTCAATTTTGCACATCTTGACCGTCTAATCTCAAAATCAACGACCAAGAATGAAAATAATCAAATGATGAAATTGTATAAAAGGTCGGAGACGGATTGGATAGTCGGATTTTTTGAGATATCCGACTCAAACCCTCCATCAATATCGAGTCAGACTTTATTTAATCTTGGATTCAGAACGGATTTTTCTTGAAAAAGGAGCGGACTAGGGTCGGATCCGAATTAGATTGTGTAGGCATATGCCCTTATTGGGCCTTGTCTTACATTGATTTCGTTTTGTCGGCTTCAGCCATGGATCCCGCATGTTATTGCTTTGAGGTAGTGTTGTCGAGTGGGGAATGTCACCCGTGCCTATACAATTTAATTACGGACGCCCGAAACATTGGTGTCAATTAATGCGCCCACTGTCTGAATCCATAACCAAGTCGTGGGTTCGAGGAAAGGGTATTGAAGAATCTTCGACCCAATCCGTTTGCAATGTAGGCGGCCTGTACTCGGTCTCATTGTAATTCATTCGATCAATACATTGATACACAACAACTTAGCAATTTATCTTATTAGCGCTCTAATTAAAAATCTATTAAAGGTGAGTTTCTATTATGAATAAACCACTACCTAGCCTAATTATTGTGATTACTTTCAAATTAATCAAATTAATAAGGTGCTTAAATTCAATTTGTCCACAATTAATCTTAATTAATGTGATTTGAAAAGAACAATTCAGTCTGTTAAGCAATAAAAAGTGATTTCATGCATAAACAATATCAACATATATATAGGATGATGGTTAGTATGCAATAATAGAAATTTCAAATATTCAAATCAAACTTATCTTGCTTRGCWATCAATCACAAGAGAAAACAAAGCTTAGTTTATCAAAAACTTTGCTTCGACTTGAATTGTTAATCACAACAAAAGAAATTGTTAGCATTGACAATTACGATTAAAGCAATTGCGATAAAGCGAAAACGATTGAAGACTAATGAATTTACATGATTGAAATTCAAAAAGTGAAATTATAATTCATATGATTGAAATTCAAAAGCAAAATTATAATGTTAATTAAAAACAAAAGTAAGCGGAGAATTGAATTGAATGGCCTTAGAGGGGTATGCATACTAGGGACTTTGATGTGTTTTATCTAGTGAGCCAAGCTAGCTCACTAGACCTTTAATGTTGCTTCCTACTCATAGGTTTCAAAATTGTTCTATTAAAAGCTTTTACAAGATGGTTTGAAAAGAAAGAAGTATAAGAATTTGAGTTCTTTTAAAGTGAATTAAAGTTGTTTCAAAAGTCATTTTTATTATTTATCGTACAACTTTGAAATGAATTTACAAGATATTCGTATATATCTTGTCTGCACATTAAATAGTTTTGTTTTATTAAAGTATGGAATCTTGCTCAGCCTTTTGGTTGATACTATTATGTTTAATGTGCAGGTATTTGATGGAGTTTAGCTAGCTGGGTTAAGAGTGCAATTTCACATTTATTTTATTATTTTTCTAGATCTCTATTATATAAGAGAAGGGGGGAGCAATGGTGTCCCCCCTCTTAAATGACAAATCTACCCTTATAAATAAGAATAATAGCAAAATAACCAATAATGACACAAAACATTTCAAAATAAGTCATCAATCAATTCAAAATCTCTTACTAAAATTAATGTAAATGAACACAAAGTCGAAGCACCATTAAGGAAATTTTCCAAAAAAAAATGAAAAATAATTAAGGCATAAATTAATTAAAAAGGAAAACTACATGACCCATAATGTGAAATCATACCGATAATTTAAATGTAAATTTTAACGACTTGCCATAACACACTATTATTTTTACCTAAAAGTCCAATTAGAACAAGGAAAAAAAATATTTTCACAATTTTGTATTAAGGTTGAGAAAAACATATTCAAAACAAACAAGCTTGAAACAATTATAAAATATGACATATTCAAGCACGCATAGCGTGCTTATAATGCTAGTGATTGATAAGACTTCCGCTGTTTAAAGTTGAGTTGAGGATTTTTTTATATCTTGGACTATAATAATTATTTAGAGTTTTATTTTAGTTGGACTTTAATAGTTAGTTAATCTTTTCAGTTAATAAATTCAATGAGAACAACAGCCTTGCGATTACTATATTTAGTTATCGTGGCATAACAACGCAATAATAGGAAATTCAAATATTCAAATCAAATTTACCTTGCTTCGCTATCAATCACAAGAGAAAACAAAGGTTAGTTTATCAAAAACTTTACTTCGACTTGAAATTATTGTCACAACAAAAGAGATTGTTAGCATTGACAATTAAGTTTAAACCAATTGTGATAAAGCGTAAACAATTGAAGACTAATCCGGTTGATCAGGAGGTGAAAGTTGTTGTAGTTTTGGGTTCTGAGGTTCAGGCTGCTACTAGAAAGGGTGTGAGAATAAAGATTGTTGCCAAGAAGGGTGCTGAAGCTTCCAAAGGCAAAGAAGTCATGACGGAACCACAACTAGACCAGTCCTCTGCAGACAAAAAGAGAAAGCAATCTGTACTGACCATTGTTGAGGGCCCCAACCCCAAGAAAAGTAAGGCTGTTACTCCCRAACCATTATATGATCTCTCTTATAYACAAATATTGGTTGGATTCTCTATTGCTAAAAGTTGGGTAGAAAAGAAATTTTTGCATGAAATTAGAGATGCCTTAGAGTTTCAGAAATGGTTTGTGTTGTTTGCTAAAGAGTTGGATGTATTTATTCCTTTGGTTAAAGAATTTTATGCTCACTTGCACACATTGCATCACTAAAAACGATGATCCTACTTTGCTTTTATTAAGAAATCATTATAGTTGTCTGCAGATAAATTGGTTGATATCTCAAGTTCAAAAGGGGACCTTGGTGTGATATTTCGTCGAGGATTAGCAGTGGTTAAAGGAGTCACACAAACGATCCGAACGTTGTTCAATGGTCACCAGATCTAAGGCAGGGGTCACATTGACCACTTTAGAGGTACAATTCATCAGGTTATTGCATACTAAGCCTCAAAAATTAACTGTTTCCTGAGATCTCAAGGCGTATGTGTGTACGAAGAGGATAATGTTCTCAATTTAATGAAACAATCCTGTCAATCTCCGCTACTACGGTTCTTGGACAATTATCTGCTGTGTTAGAAAGCAAGATTGTCTGCCTATGGTGGTTGGCTGACCTTGGTTTAATCATTGGAAAATTCTATCGTGGGGATTATTGGAACAATGTCTCATAATACCAATAAGATTAATAGGTCAGTAAGGTTTGAGCTATGGCAGGGCTATTGTAGATCGAAGGATGATGTTAAGGGAAGTGCAGTAGGTGGTAGAAAACTAGTACGGATATCATTCAGGCACTTATTCCCAGGTGAGCAACTGTGAGTGATCAAAGCATGTTCGAGTCCCATTGATCAAAAGTGTTACACACTTTGTTTTCCTTAAAGAGTCTATCAGGAGATTGAGGTTCGCTTGACAGAGATGGGTTGCAGGTCAGGAGGATTCTGTAGAGAAGAGGGGTTTCAAGTTGCTGATTGATGTGAGATGTCTCGGTTCTCCTTTTAGAGGATCCCGAGGTATAGGAGAAGATGATGAGACTGGAAGACTCTGGAGCTGGATTGATTTACTAGTTCTCTTCCTCCTTTTGCTACTGTGTGCTGCTAACCCCTTTTTTTGAAGAAAATTCACAAAAATAACCGACCTTTTAGTGTGTCTTAAACATACACTTGACCTTGTGATTATCCATAAATATCCGGACCTTAGAGGGGGTTCTTCCAAAAATGAAACCATTACCTAATCTCGTTCGTCACAGGTTAAAATCTTGTTGATTTTTTCCCTTTTTTGGTTAACCCCTCAATTCACTCATCACTAACTCTCTCTCCTTTGTTCACTTTCCCGATCTCCCCCCAGACACTCAGTTCGCCACCCAATACACTCATCACCACCTACAGGTACCACCTTTGTAGCACCTCTTACAACCCACTCGCCAATAAACCACAATATTCAAACGCTACCGCTCACCGTCGCAACACCTTCTACTTCAAAACCCACCATCTTCAACCACCTACCAGAACACCATTCGCACCCCACGCATTAACCCATTGAAAACCACCACCATTAGCCTTGAATCCCATCCCTTCAACCCTTCTTAACCACCTTACACCGTAAACACACTCAAAAATTTCACAAAATCATATTCCGAAGTATTTCGATTGGCAGGGTGTTGTGCTGCGAATGGTTGGGGGGGGGGGGGTACACGGTCGGGTGTGGAGAATGGTGGCATGGAGGCCAGTTGAGGAGACTGTGATAAAGTGCAAAAATGTCACATTTAGGCACTTTACTTCTTCTTTTTTTAGCCCATATGTCGTTTATCAAAGTCATTTTTACTAGCTATGGTTGTTTCTCACTTTGTATGTTGTGTTAAGTTTTGTTGGTTTTAGTTGGTTTTTGTAGGATTTTCACTTTGTTTCTCTTCTTCTTTTCTATTCTTATACACTTAATTGCAAGTGTTGTGAACGTTTGCAATATGCCTAAGTGTGCGCATGCTAGTTTTGGGCTTTGTTACTTGTTGGCGTGGTTGTATTTGCTAAATTTGTGCCTTAAGGCGTTTGAACTTATACTCTAACATGTTCTTCAAGCCATATATTTTTTGCACACTTTGAATTTGTAGGTGAGACTTTTTACATTGGGAAGTAGACTCTGAGATGTTTCCAATGGTATATTATAAGCTGCAATGCGATCACCGAGCGAGAAGTTATGGTCGTTTTGAAGTTGAGTAGTTACATCAGAACCAAACAGGCGCGTACGCGCCTCCTGAGACCCCCTGCACATGAGGGCCCGCGCCTGCTGGTTCTCCAGTCGATTTCCAGAATGTTTTTTAGTTTCATTTACGTTTCTTCTTCTTCTTCTTCTTCTTCTTCTTCTTTCTTCTTCTTCTCCTTCTCCTTCTCCTTCTCCTCCTCTCCTTCTCCTTCTCCTTCTCCTTCTCCTTCTCCTCCTTCTCCTTCTCCTTCTCCTTCTCCTTCTCCTTCTCCTTCTCCTTCTCCTTCTCCTCCTCCTTCTCCTTCTCCTTCTCCTTCTCCTTCTCCTTCTCCTTCTCCTTCTCCTTCTCCTCCTCCTCCTCCTTCTCCTCCTCCTTCTCCTTCTCCTCCTTCTCCTCCTCCTTCTTCTTCTTCTTCTCCTCCTCCTTCTCCTCCTTCTTCTTCTTCTTCTTCTTCTTCTTCTTCTTCTTCTTCTTCTTCTTCTTCTTCTTCTTCTTCTTCTTCTTCTTCTTCTTCTTCTTCTTCTTCTTCTTCTTCTTCTTCTTCTTCTTCTTCTTCTTCTTCTTCTTCTTCTTCTTCTTCTTCTTCTTCTTCTTCTTCTTCGTCTTCTTCTTCTTCTTCTTCTTCTTCTTCTTCTTCTTCTTCTTCTTCTTCTTCTTCTTCTTCTTCTTCTTCTTCTTCTTCTTCTTCTTCTTCTTCTTCTCCTTCTTCTTCTTCTTCTTCTTCTTCTCCTTCTTCTTCTTCTTCTTCTTCTTCTTCTTCTTCTTCTTCTTCTTCTTCTTCTTCTTCTTCTTCTTCTTCTTCTTCTTCTTCTTCTTCTTCTTCTTCTTCTTCTTCTTCTTCTTCTTCTTCTTCTTCTTCTTCTTCTTCTTCTTCTTCTTCTTCTTCCATAACTTACGAGAGAGAAAGCTTATTGTTCTTAATTTGTTTTTGCTCTAAATTCTTCATTACTTCAGCATTTCTAGCAAATCTTATATGCTTTCCATCTAATTTATCGAGGTAAATTCAATTCTTGCATTGATTTTCAGTTTCATTTACGTTTGCTGCATGTTTTAGCACAATTTCATTTTCTATGTTTTTATGGGTTTTCTTATTGCTTTCAATTTCAATTTCTCTTGTTGCTAGATAGTTTCCTTTATTGTTTGTGAGCAATTTTCCCTTGGTTTTGTTCATTTTGGTTAAGTTTTGAGTTAGTTCTTGAATACCCTTTTATTGCTTTGAATTTCTTGTTTCCATGGCAAATTTCATGTTTTCTCTTATTTGTTTAGTTGTTTTAATGCTTCCTAAGATGACTAGTGAGTAGATTACTTGCTTAGGAGTGCTAGGGAGCCCACTATAATCTTTTAATGCCAAAATGATATAAAAATCTCTTTCCAACCATCTTTGTTACCAAAATTGTGGTTTCTCTATCTTACTTTGTTTTGGATTTGGCCACCCAAGGCTTTGAGAGAGAGAGAGAGAGAGAGAGAGAGAGAGAGAGAGAGAGAGAGAGAGCTACTTAAT
>SNQN01010884.1:0-14522 GCA_008642245.1 Bassia scoparia | reverse complement strand
CAACTTCAATACATTTTGCGAATCTGGTTGAGACCCAACGACAAATAAAACATCCAGAAATTCAGTTTCTGGTGAAATCCCTGCAGTTTCAGGAAGGATTGATCAGTTTCTCTCTTTCCCACAAATGAAGAAGAAAGCTGTTGAAGTTGAAGCTGAGCTGAATCTGAGCAGTTCATGAGCGATTTTGAGGAGGAATAAATGAAGACCCAAATTTAATTAGCTCAAATGCAGGAATAAATAGGAAACAGAAGAGGTGAAGATGAAGATGGTCGTTTTAGCTTAGAAATGCGAAAGGAGGTTAATTTCTTTCCTTTCTTATATTAATGTTATGTTAATTTTACTTTTATATTTGATGAAATGCTTCATATATCTTGTTGCATTAATGTTTGAATTGAGTTTTAATCTAAAACAGAGGATTAAAAGTTCAGTACTTGTAGCTTAATTATTGTGATTTAGAGTGGAATGGAGACTGAGATAGTGAAGACGGTAGGTAATCATAAATTGGTCCCATGTGTAAAGCTGAACAATCGATGATTCATCTAGATCTTGATAAGGGTTCCTTGATGAATATGTCTAGGTGTCAATTTGAATGAACCTAAACTTCAAACTTCACAAAAAGGTTAAGACATCTCCGGGCCATTCAGTTCTTGTGCCTATATTACCTAGTACATTTGAGTTGCTTTATTCATTGCTGTGGCTACTAATCGATTGCCTTGTCAATATGCAGCCAAAACTTAGACTTTCTATTTAAATATTTTATTTTTTTTTTTTTTTGAGAAAATTGGTAGAAGAAGTAGAAATGGACAAGAGTAGTTTTATTTGGGGAAATTGGATTAATAAAGGAGAGAGACGTTGTTCTAAAAATTGGAAATTTCCTATGGTGGTTGTTACTTATCCTTAGACTATATCAGTTGGCAATATTCAGACGAAGTAGCTGGAAGAAAAGTCATAAATACATAGAAGTAGATATATGCTTTTAAAAGACTTAACTCAAGAGTAAAATGCTACTGGTAGTGAAAGTATAGCTTTAGCTTAAATAATCTTAGAATTTTATTTGATGTTCGGAATGGTAGTTGTTGGAGTTTATTATATTAAAAAAAAATTGATATTATAATTAAATTTTTATTTTTAGATTATAATGACAAATTGAATTCCAGATATCTATATGAGCTTGCCACAAATTGACTCATATCAAGCTATGGTGTTTTTATAATTATTTTATGAATTGATCAATGCATGTTATGATGTATCATAGCCATATACGGTGTTTAATTAAGAAATTTTAGGATACTTCTTACTTATTTACATTCACATTTATGCAAATATTTGTAACAAACTTTAACTTAAAACAAAATCCTATTGTCATGCTAATTCAATAGCAAATAACAAATGTAGTAATGACTAATATTACTCCGTATATAACAGAAAGAATGAGTAACAAAAAAAAAGAAAAATAAAAAAATAGAAAAAAGCTACAAGCTACACTCGTCTCAAAATCGTTACTCCTGCTTTCAGCGTTCAAGGGTAGATTTTTTTAGCCGTTAAACGCGTATTAATCTAACCAAATACGCTACCACGCCAAAAACACATAATAAATTAAGCAAGTTAGCTTTAATCTACTTAGAAACGTCAAAGCTACCAAAAATAAGTCTGCAGTCACTCCGAAACCGCCCATAGAGCATTCATCCATGTAAAAGTAATGAACTAGTGTGCAGTTTATTCATACATAGATAGAAAGAATATCAGTTTATATATCATCTGTTATCTTATCAGCAGATACGTGTGGGAGATATTGAAATTTTTGATGCTGCGCAAAAATATGCAGTCAATCAATACATTACTACGCATAAGCCTTATAAATTAACAAACTAAAGCATAAAACTACCAATGATAATAACTACCTCTTTGTCTTTTTTGAATTGCAACTCCTTAACAAAAGTAACAATTACAAAATTCTTGGGTTTCTTTTTTTGAGTGCAGGCTTCTAGAGAAAATGTTAACTTGGGCTATCACAAATTTTTAGGTAACAAATAACCCAAGTAGGTACTCCCTCACACATCGTTTAACTCAATTTATGTTTGCATTTATCAAATAGAGGGAACGTAAAATTGTGCAATATGGTAATTATATTTCCAGCTGAAATGTGAACAGGAGGACCAACTCTTCTATGGTAACTCCCGGGTCTACCTCAAAAGTTGTTCTTTGGCTAACCTTTAATTTCAGGGTTCTTGCCCGAAAAAGCTTATTGTCATTGTGGGAGGCCTCATCTAGTAAAGCAAAGGCCTCTAAAATTGATGCTTTTGCAATCGAAGAGAATCATGAAAGAAATGATGTCTCAAATTGGCAACTAGAACAGCTGAACGCTAAATTAGTATGTTAGTCTTCCCTTATCTACTTATCAATAAGACGATGTCTTGATGTGTTTCTGCTCCTCATGTCATATGATATATTCGCCAATCAAGTCATATTGTTAGGAAGAACCGAATTTGTATTATGACCGACAGTTTTTCTTAGATGAATATTTTGAACTTTTGTGTTACTCATTATGCGGCCATGGAAATTAATGTTATTGCCTAGCTATATGACGACCTCCTTTAAAAGACTAGTTTTGCACTTCTGATGTTTGTGATTGATAGTTTTTCTGATGTGTCGGTTGAGTCAGGAATGCGAGTGAAATATCCTCCCTTAATATCATAGCTATGAGCTGCACAGAGTTTTTTGGATTGTTAAGTGAATACTCTTTAAGGTCTGATTGGGTGCATGGTATCTGGGGAATGTTGACTTTATGAGTTCTGTCAATAAGATTTTGTACGAGGACAATAGGCAGCTATATCTTTTATGAAGTACATCTTTTCTTTTCTTTTGCTTTACATTTCAGAGTGGAGTGTGTACCTCAATGTGTGCTGCATGATCAGGCTTGCTTCTCCAAATCAGAACACTATATTGGCTCAGGCAAGGTTCTTCGCAACAAGAGGCAATGGATTACAACGTTGAAAAATGATATTTGATGATGAGCTTTCGCCCCAGGGTCGAGAATGAACACTTTATTATTAATAGATTACATTTGGTGATGTTGGATCATCTAGCCTATATAGTTTGATGAAAATTTTACAAGGTTGATAGTGAGGTTCATTATATTGCATAAACTTGTAAAGGTTTTCAAATAAGATTTTAGTTAGATTCTGAGGAATTATAGAGGGTGTAATTGAGTAGTGCAACTAGCAGTACTGTCAGATTATTCTTCACCATTAGGGATGCCATATTGATGGCTTGCTTAAACTTTTTGTCAGAGTCATTTGGAATTGGCTTCATAATGACTAGATTGCTGTCTACTGAGAGACACAATGTGTAGTATATTCGTGCAATGTTTTGCTTTGCAAAAACTTATTTGGTACTAAAAATATGTAGTTTCGAACTTTTGATCCTAAATGTCAGCCTGCTCAGGCAACTGCGTAATTTGGAAGAAAATTTTGGGGGAGGTCAGAGTTTGTGACAGGACAGCTCTTATCCGGATATTTAATCAGAAGCAGCGACACATGAAGCTTGCATTACAGGTAGATATCTTGAGTTCTTGACGAGTTCAAGTATGAATTAGACACTATTGGATTATTGGTTACGGTTTTTCTGATAAGAAACATCTGTGCCCTCTCCTAAGTTGCATTATCACAAAATGGAGTACCAATTACCTCGGTTGACAGAATGTAGCCATTTAGAGCGGTCAAGCAGGAGGGAGGTGAAAGGTATGGGTGAAAAACATAATGAAGTGGACAAGCGTTATTCTGAAGACCAAGTAGTTTGACTTTAAACACAACTGTTTTACTAAGGGTAATCCTTTTGTTTTGGAGTTGTCAATAAATTAGCAGCACTATTCTCTCCTGTGTCTTTTAGTGTGTCCTATACTAAGGTTACTCAATGGTATTTAATTTTTAAAACTTCATTTTTATTGTTGTTCAAGGGAGGACTGATGATGCCATGATGCAAGTTGTGATATAATTTGGTGTCATAATAATCCACTTGATTGTCCTAGTTGTACACCAAAAACTACATGTTCCCATTCCCTTACCAGCTCCAAAGTTAATCTAATTGTCGCTGACTCAGATTAATATGATTGTAATCTCTGCAAATTGATGCCACTGAAACCATATGATGTCACTTGTTTTCTTTTATTATTTGCTAGCTCTAAGTAAATGCATCCTGTTTGCACAATAGTTGCTTTTCTTTGAATTTGCAGTGTGATACTTAATTTATGACCTGTTTAGCGGCTCCTTTGTCTAGCTCAGTATTTAAAACTTTATTCGAACTGATACCTTGTTTGACTTATAAAAGGCTTATAATATATAAGAGTCTTAATCTTTCTTGCGAACCCATCAACTATAATTAGCGAATCTTCAAAAATGTGCTCGGACAAAATTTGTTGTAAAACTTGTGTAGTCGTACCTAGTGATGCTAAAGCCTAAACCCTAAGCTTCACTTCCATCTATTGACAGATGCTGACAATGGATTATTTTATTTGCCCTGTGTCGCATTTTTCTGTAAAATGGTGCTTTGAAAAAGATCTGGAAATCATGTAGGCAGTCACCCGAAAGTGTATGAACCCTGTCCGTGTTTCAGTATACCGTATTCCAGTTTGTATCTTTACTAAGTTGAATGTCAACCTTTATTCCTTTGTACATATATTACCTGTTCATTAATGATGATGAAGTTTCCATTGATTAAAAACTAACGGTAGGATAACAAATGCTGGAAAGTACATTATAAACCACAAACCCCATATAATCAATTATTCGTTATAGAACTCTCTGAAGGAGAAGTCTAAACTTTATGCAGAAATGTAAATGATGAGTTCAAAATTTCTGTAGTATTAGATTTGTAATCTATGCTACTTTGATTCGGGTACTAGTGTCCGACACAGGTATGTGTCTAAGTGTCGGACTCGGCTAAATTTGTGAAAATGGAGTGTCAAGTGTCCATATCCATGTCGGAGAGTCAAGGATCCGACACGGGTACTTGAYGTAAAATGAAGAGTCCYAGTAGCATAGTTTGTAATTACTCGCTGAAAACTCTGTTCCTYGGAGAGGAATGTGATATGACTTAATTTTCACCATCTCAGGTTGATAAGGTGAATGATCCAAGGAAAATTAGAGCAGAAGCAGAAAGACGAGGGGATGTTGTTTGTTTATCAGCTTTGAACGGTGATGGAGTGGATGACTTTTGCAATGCCATTCAGGAAAAGCTAAAGGTTGCCACTATATCTTATATTCTTATTGTCTGTTTAATGACAACTAGCAATCTTTAACACCTTCTAGCTCTAATGGAAAAACGTACATGCACAACTTCAATGCTTTGCTTATCGGACCCTGTGTTTATGTAACAGGATTCTATGGTGTGGGTTGAGGCGTTGGTTCCCTTTGATAAAGGAGAACTTCTKAGTAGCATCCATCAACTTGGGATGGTTGAAAGAACTGTGAGTAAATTTTTCTTTAGGCTTTTGCGTGTGTGTTTTTTGCCTACATTGAAAGTCTTGAAGGCAAGTATATWTGACCTTTAAGTTATAAAACATGTTTAACAAACTTAAACAAAAGAAAACTGAAACAGGGGAAGCCTAGCCTCACTGCCTCATCCGAAAAGAAAGTTAAGAATAATTAAGATACATATAAATATAAATATAAACTAAAAATAACATAAAATAAAATAAAATAAATCCTATCCTTTATTACAGTCAATGAATTACAAGGTTTAAACATTTGTGATTCAATTATGGACTGGACTCGATTAGATTGTCTCAGATAACAAGATATTAGCCTGTTAGGTTCCTAAGCCCAGTGACAAATATATCAATAAATAAATTATCAATACACTGTTAGACAACTAAAACATTCAAGTTCTTTAAAAATATACAGAAGAAGAACCTTCATTGCAGCTTATGATTCATTAGTTCTTGTCTCCATTGCTGACTAGCAAATCAATTAACATGATTTTGCTCGTTGGTGTGATGCATGTTCATGTGATGGTGCTTGTGGCTTTGCTAACCATGATGAAGTTGGTGGCGGTTCACATTTGGCCTTGTCTTGGGAATTGACAGTTTTAAGCTTCTCTTTACCTGTTTTGCCTGGGGCAATTGCTGATGTGATTTTCTGCTTCTTTTTTACTAATTCCCTGAGGGTTAATGATACCCTGATACCGTGCAACATTTTCTTTAATGATTTAGCCATGATTTATGGCTTATTTAGGGTACTAATCACAGAGAAGAGGGTGTTACCTTGTGTTAAGTCTTGCCAAGGACCCTTTGGTGTATTTATATTGCTGAGCAAAGTCAGCAAAGCCTACTTTTAGTAGGACAAGATTTGCAACAAAAATGGAAAATAATTAGTAACAAAAGAAGATAAAATTCATCATTAACTTTAAAAAGCTTCAAACAGTTATATAAAACTTTTTATTATTATCGTGTGATCAGGAAACAATAGAGATACACAAAGACTTTCTAATTATAGGCAATCTGAATCAACTTCTTGCACTAGACTCCTTGGTTGTAAAATATAGCACTGTATTTTGACACACAACCCGCGCATCATGGTTCATGTTCTCCCTTAAGGTATATCCAGTGCATAACTATGATGCTTCTGATGTCCCAACCTGTTAATGCACATATCTCAGTAATCTCACCCTCAAAGGAACAAAATGTCCCAACCTGTTAATGCACATATCTTACTATTGATTTTTCAAATGTAATTTTTTATTTTTTTTATTTTTTCAGAAATCCATTACAATAACAACTACAAAAATAAAAGTTCAGAGGGACATATTGTTGGTTTATTATTTTTCAAACGTACATTTTACAAACTAATAAAATCTAAGCATATTAAAACAATATATAATATAATAACAAAGTTCATTACTACATGAAATATATCAAAACCTGTCATATTTTTTTTTAAAAATTAATTGGGATTTTCTATGAAATACCCTAAGTGTTTACGTTTTCTATGATATACCTCTGCAAAAATTTCGTCCACAATATACCCTCAGTTTGATACCTTCTACATATAACCTTAATGGTTAAATTTAACAAAACATATGGTTAGTGTTTAAAAACATAAAAAAAATTAATAAAGCAGCTACCACTCCTCCTACCACCACCCATCCACACTCCTTCTGTGCCAATTAAAGGTTAAGCTAATTAAAGATTTTATAAACATTTGGTTATCACGTAAAGGTTACTAAAACTCAGGGGTATATTGTAGAGAAATTTTTGTAGGGTTATATTGTAGAAACGCGAAACCTCGGGAGTATTTCGTAGAAATCCCAAATTAATTTTATCTATATAATAAAGAAAAAAGTGGGATGTTGATTCTATAAATTTTGGAAAAAAAAATCATACCTAGATTGGCCACCAAGGGATGGATTATCAACAGCCAAGTGTCGACTTGGCACCTAGACACTTAATCCCTGTCTGTGGACATAGATGATCAATCTCTGGAGGGGAAGAAAGGGAAATCCTCAGTAGGAAAGTTTGCAAGATACAAATGTTGAAGAGAGATCAATGATGATAAGGTAGCCTATGAAGAATGAGTGTTCTTGGGAGACATGCTCGTTGTGCATCAACCATATACTCATAAGAGTACAAAATAGTCAACCCTCATGCCATTAGCACCATCCTCACCATCCGGCCAGTTATAAGTTGAAACCAATCTTGATATGATTAGTCTCATTAGTTTCAGAGTATATACCAAAGGGAATTCTAGTTTATCTCGGATATTTGTGAATATAAAAATCAATATTTTCGTAATAAAATCAAACTTTCTAAAAAGGAAAAATAATAACTATTACAAAAGTCTGGTTTTATTATGAAAAATGCCACTAAATTTGACTATTTACAAATCTCAAGATAGACTAGAATTTCCTTTGCCAAATTGTTACTCATTTAATTCAAGCACAACATGAACATGTGAAGCTTCCTCTCCTTCCCACATAAAACAAATAGTCGAGATAGGAACAACACTCTGTTAAAGACTTGAAGATTTGCTCGTGTAACGAGCCTTACGCAAGCTTCTATAGAAAATACTTCCATTTTTAATGCGTAAGAGTGTTTCCTCTGATCATACCAGAGTAATAAGGATAATTTATTTAAACAAATTATCCCTTTTAACAGTTTATGGCCTCCAGATGGTTGATATTTCCATCAGGAAGACATCTGAAGTCTCAATTAGGAGTTTAGGATCTCACAATGTCTCTAGCTCAAGCATTGTCATACGAGTGATACTCCAAGCTAGTGATTTTGAAGGAGGAAATCACTTCCTTTCCAGCTGGAAGCCTGGTGAAGGGTATGCACTGGTATCTACCGTTAAGCCATTTATTCTGGCTGTGATGTAAGTATCAGATACACTCTATTAAAATCTCGTCTAAGACCCATAAGCTGATTAGTTTTTTGAGGAATGGTTTTACAACTGAGGCTGTGTGGCAAAGGACACCCAAGTATAACTTGTGAGAATAGCCACCAAGGATTATATCTACTAAATCTGCAAACCATTGGGAGAATTCTCAAGAGCTCCAGTCTTTCATAACATAGAACATTACAATTAAATTAAGAGTGATATGAAATAGTAATTTCGATAAAAAGTTCAACTAGAGGGGTAGGTTTATGTCAATATTGAAAAAGCAAGGGCAACCAAGAATTTTCTAATTAAATAATTTGTTTATATATAGGTATTTTTTTTTAAAAAAAAATCATTCATTTTTGGTGTTTTTAGTCTGGATGAGACCTCGTTTAGATTTTAGTGGGTCTTTGCACTGTTTTATTTCAATTGCATTGTTCTTCACTTTCAGCTCTTCATGAAGGCTAACATTGGAATGAGGGCTAGCTCTGGTTTCATATCAGACTGTTTAAATTAAATGTATCTGGAATTTATATCTTGCAAGGGTAAAACCAATATGAAAGGGTAAAGTGATTTTAATTCAGGGCTTGTTGGCATCATCTATGTTTTCACTTTAAAGCTTTTGGCTAAACAAAGAACTAAGAATGATAGCGTTCTTTATTATTTATTTATTTATTGTTAAGTTGAGAGAATAAGTGTTATGTTTATTTAGTGTATGTAAAGATATATATATACCTAAGTATTAGGTTTAGCTAAATATCGCGCAAAATATAATACATAAGATCGGGCTTAACACACAATATCAATATGACGGGCTCAACACCCCCTCAAGTTGGAGCGATGCAATATCACAATGCCCATTGCCGAGAAGATGCAAAAACTGCTGTTTATTCAAGCCTTAGTGAAAATATCCGAATTGTTCTGTCGTGCGCACATAAGATGGGTCAAATAATGCCGTCCCGAATCGCATCGCGAAGATAGTAACAATCAACCTCAATTGCTTAGTACGCTCATGAAATACCGGATTACGAGCAATATACAACGCAGACTGACTGTCACAAATAAGCTCATGCAGAGGATGACAACACTAATCTGAAGCAAGCCTTCAACCACTTCAACTCATCAGTGGTTTTAGACATAGAAGAAACTCCGCTCAGCAGAGGACTTAGCACTGTGTCTGCTTCTTCGTCTTCCAAGGACAGGCGAAGAACCAGGAAAACCAGCCATCCAGTATATAGAGCGGCGAGTCAAAGGACACTAGCCCAATCCGAGTCACACCAGCAGTAACATGAAGAGTACAATCGGAACGCAAAAGGATCCCTTGGCCGGGACTTCCTTTAAGTACCGCACTGTGCGAAGAGCGGCCTCCAATGATCCTGGCGAGGCTGATGCAGAAACTGAGACAAAATATGAACCGCATAAGCCAAGTCAGGCCGAGTGAAAGACAGATATACAAGCGCCCACAAGCGTCGTACATCTCAGGATCAGAGGAATAGAAGACTCAGACTTAGCCAACGAATATTCTGTTCCATAGCGTCCGAGGACGAGATCCCAGCAAGCCAGACCTCTGCAATAATATCAAGAGAATACTTCGTTGACATAAGAAGATGCCCTCCGGCTACGGCAACTCAATACCAAGAAAATACTTCAACACACCCAAGTCTTCATATGAAACAAGAGCTGAGATAACTTAAACGGGAAATAGCAACAGAGTCATTACCAGAACAATTTAATCATCAACAACCAGAACATTAACTGAAGTGAGCCAGACTGCAGAGTAAAGAGAGAGTAATCAGAGTACGACTGTTTAAAACCATACTCCTTGAGAGACGAAGCAATTTAGAGAACAGCAGCGAGTGCTGCCGCAAGCATATAGGAGATTTCTGAAGGCGAAACCTCCAGTTGAGAACCATGAACCAGGAGGAGGCCGCATATAAACCTCTCATCAAGATCACCATGCAAGAAAGCATTATGCACATCATCTGATGCAATTCCAATTCTTAGCGAAAGCACGCGAGAAGGCACGATCCATTGTTCGCAACAGGGAATGTCTCATTCTAATCAATACCTCAACTGATGATGCAAACAACAAGCGAGCTTCAACCGTTCAGAGAGCCATCAAGTTAGTTTAACTTTGTACACCACCGCACCAGGCTTTCTTCCCGGAGGCAAAGAAGTCAGAGTCCAAGTGTTATTTTCTCAAGGGCGTAATTTCCTGTTGCATCGCCTTCGCCAACCTGAATGTGCATAGCCTCCTTAAGTTCCGGGGCTCAGTGATACTATCACTGCAGCAATAAAAACAGGTGTCACATAGAAAATATTATGCAATTCACAAAGTGTGCTAAGGATAAGGAGTACCTGAGAGCAAGAAGAAGACGATGAACGAGGAGGATAGATGGACTAGTAACAGAGTGAGCCACATATCTTGTGCCAACTCGCGGGCGACGAGTACGAGAAGACGACCCAAAACCGAAGTATCAGGGTCAGTCGTAGGAGCAGAGAACCACTGCCGAACTCTCCCCGGCAGGCGGGTCGGGAGAGAAGAAAGTGTCTGGTATTTCAACGGCACATCCCCATTCAAGAACACGCTCCAAATCATCCAAGAATCATCATCAACCAAGGAGGATCATTTGGCAATACGGGCGGACTTTCAGGGGCACATCAACAACAACATCATGCATAAAGAAACTCACCTCATGAACCGCACATCACGAGACAAAATATCACCCGTCTCAAGTCATAACTTCCACCCTTTTTGCATGCGGATACCCACGAAAACACACTTACGGCTCTAGGGCAAACTTATCACCTTTAGATTTCTGATTATGGGCAAAACAAAGACAACCAAAAACCCGTAATTCATCAAAGTTGGGGGATTTATGAAAAGAAGTTCATATGGAGTTTTATTTTCGAGCAAAGTAGAAGGAGTGCGGTTAATAAGTACACTGCCCCAAGAACAACTCCCCCAAAACGAAACCGGCAAATTCCCTGGAACATCAACGCACGACAACATTTAAATGTGTTGGTGTTTTCGCTCAACCTCCCATTTTGTTGTGGAGTACCAACACAAGAGGTTGAAAAAGGATGCCACGTGAATCAAAAAAAGGAAGCATGTGTTTAAACTCTGTACCATTATCACTCCGAACCATTTCACAGAGACATCAAACTGGCATTGAACCATAGAAGAATGAACAAAAGGGGAATACTTCTGTTTTATCACGCAATAAATACACCCAACACTGTGATAATCATACAATAGTCAAGAAATAGTGAGCACCAAGACGATGGTGTCTTATAGGCCCCTATAAATCACAATGTATCAGTTCAAACATCGACTAGCTCTACTATCACTATCAGAAACTATCGCGTGTATGCTTTGCTTGCGGACAACAGTACAGCTTTATTCAAATGTTTAACACTAGAACTACTACTACATAGCAGGTACTAACTTTAGGCTTTGTCCGACGGATGCCCAAACGACGATGCACAACTCGAAAGAAGAACTCCAGCGTTCACCACCGCAAACCTTAGGAAACGCCGAAAAAGTACAGTCCATCTATCCGTTACCGGCTCCAATCAGGCTCCGAGGAACGGTCCTGTATAGCACACAAAGAGTCAGTGATTGACAAAACATGCGAATCATCAATCATTTTGGATACCGAGTTAGCTGCAAGTCAAGTTAGGAACAATAGAACTTTTCTAGAATTAAATCATCGGTTAAGAAAACACGGCCGGCATTCACCGCATAGCATGGAGCCATCCGGAAGTCCCACGGGACAAGAAGAAATAGACGATGTCAAACAGCAAGAGGCATCACCGTTACATGATAGGAGGCACCGTGTCAATATCAAGAAATAAACAAGTCTTACAATCATCTTATCTGTTGGTCAGTTCTAAAAAATATTACATGATGAATCGTATGAAAAAATAAATAATTAAGGTGACGAATAAATATATATACATAATTAGAAAACATAATACTGGAATCTGAAAAATGGTCCTGAACTCCTGATACAAATTTCCAATCCATTGAAGAAGTAAGAAATTTCTATAAAGTTTCACTTGATTGTACTCGCAGACTCAAAGTCGCTTGTTGCCTTGTAAGAATTAATGCATTTATATTACAATCATCACTAATCTCAACATTTCTAACAATTTAATCAGATTCACAAATTATATATACATCATTTCTCATCCATAGATCTTGTTTCAGACTAAAAGAGAATGGAACATTAGTGAAAGCATATGTACCACTTGCCTAGCACGGCTCCTTACGCCAATGAGACAGTTGCGTGCATCGTTGTAGGTTTTGAGCAATATACGACCGAAACAGAAATTCCCAGATCATGTTCAATCTATATTTTGTTGAACAGGAGATGTTATGCTTATGCTGTATCTAAAACTGTTGCTTATGTACATAAGTCTTTAACTGCAGTGTACATACATACATAGTCATGTAATCGCTTCCAAGTTCTAATCAAATCTAAGCCTACTGTTTAGTAATAATCTCTCTTTAAACGATCGGATGCTCGTGCATCATTCTCTTTCATATAAGATTGTTCTCGAGACTCGTCTTTTGAATAATTTACTGTAATTTAAACCAACTTTGGTCCCCCTTAAGACTTTGATGTTCCTCAACAGTTTGTTGCATGAAATCACTTGTTAACTCTTCACACATGTTGAAGAAGTCAACGCGTAAACACTGACTGTAAGAGTGAGAGGATATTAGTGCCAAAATTTGTTCTGAAACAGTTTCTCATTTGTTATTGCGGAGTAAAATTCAAAGTTCAGTTATTTAAGTGGGGTTTTGCAATGTAGTTCAAGCAACCAAACTATATACAAATATGCCATGTGACATGACATATTATTGGTTGAAATGCTGTTAACACTTGACTTAATTAGGTTTGCCCCAATCTAACATCGTGATGATTTAARTTGCATATCATAAATATTTTGGATTGCATATGATYTTATGATTTGATATTGAATTACTGTTTCCTGTTGCTTTCATTATTATTTTATTTTTTATGGTATTTGGATAACAAGTCATGGTATAATATCCAACTAAAGTAAACTACTTTTAATGCAATGTTTAGTTGTTTGTTTTAGCAATCTAGATTTACTTACTATGACTAGATGATTATGTAATTTCGTCCATTAGGTTCTACTCCAAATCTACATCTCTGTAATAAAAGTTGAAACTTTGCACATGGATAACGTTGATAGGTCGAAYTAATCACACTAGGCATGACAAAACACGATAGGGAAATATTGAAATTAAGTCTATYCYCCCAGGGTAGAATTGAACATGGTTTGACACAATGACCACCTAGGTTAGGCCATGGCTCGGGCCAATCGTTTAAAAAACATAGCACGAGCAAGTGACCAGTCCGTCATACCATGCACATGCGACCACCGATCAGGTTCACAAGCACACAAGCCTGGCATGACATATCACCTAAATAAACATGTTTGTGAAGTGCTACAATTATTATTATACCTAGAAGTTTTATTAGACGTTGTTTTGTACCAAATACAAAGCCGTGACACTGATACACTAAATCACAGGAGCAGGTGAAACCACACCACTGATTTCGCGCAAATCATTATCCTTCTAATAATGGAGCTACATACTATCACTAGTTCAGCCGAAATAGGTAAAGATTACCGTATAATATAATCACTCCGTAACYTAAAACTTGTAACACTTTATGTATTTGGTGTAACAAAAAACTTGCAACAATAGTACAACTACAACCTTACTCATTTGGTAAGTTATCAATGACCAAATTACCATATTTTTTGGACCACTTTTTCTAATTGTTTTGTCATTTTTCTTGTCATATTATTTTGTTGCATTTATTCAGTTACAGATGGAGTAATATATTGTCCTACTGTAAATGTTTTCTTTTTACTTTTTTAGGAGTCATGTTGCTCATAACGCGTATATGCTTCATAATTTAGCTATCTTTTGCCTGATTATGCTGTCTTAACCCTAAAGCAATTACCTTTTCCATTGCATTATTGGCCTATTGCTAGTTTGCTACATTAAATCAAATTGTGACATTGTAAAGTACTTCCCTTTATAGTATAGACATAGATTATTGTACAGTACCAAACTTGGTGATCACCTTAATTAATTGAAATGAT
>SNQN01010882.1:0-20577 GCA_008642245.1 Bassia scoparia | reverse complement strand
TAGAGAATTAGCGGTTTGCAATTGCGTGTTGGTTTGCAATCCTCATCTCGTTTCTCTTCGCGTTGTTGCAACGCTTACAGCGTCGCTTAATGACTGCCGTTGCCGTTTGCCGTTCTCTGCGTGGGTCCACCGATGACTAAAGGCAAAGATAATCCTCAATTAGTCAACTTTAAAGCAACGACTTGACTACATTCCCTGTAGTTTGCCCTATTGTCTAATGTTCAATATACTTTTCGTAATCTGATTTGGCCTACAATAGTTTGGAGGATTAATCATGAAATGTATAATTTGGAATTGTATTTATCTTTAGTGTAATGTATAGTTTAAAATTGTATTAATTTCCACTCGGAAGATTTTTTTTGGTTTTTTTGTTGTATAATTTCCCTTTTTCTTGTTAATTTTGGGGTTTTTTTTTCATTGGTAATTAATATTTATTCTTTTGGGGTTTATATTGTATAGAATTGTGTATATGCAATTTTGATGGGTGAAGAAATCAGAGGAGAAGAAAGAAGGGAAGAGGAGAAGAAGGAGAAGAAGAAAGGGTGAAAGTGGATGTCGTGGGATTAGACAAAGGGGAAGGAGGTGTGCATTGAAATTACCAAAATTACCCCCATTTAACAGAAGTTTTAACGGACGTTAAGAGTTGAGAGTTTTAAACAACAATGGTAAAGTTGAAGTTGGAGTTTTAGAAAAGTGTAAACAAAAGGTGATTTTTATTCCAAAAAGATCCATTAAATTTAATTAAGAATGCCTTTCAGTGCATTACACGTAGCGTTTTAAAAACTAGTTTTTAATATATTTGTGGAACGTAGATCCTTTTCTTCACCCCAAATGCACATACAGGCACGAATTAACGTAAAGTGGTTTTTCTTAGGTGGGAAAATCCAGTTTTAATTTCGTTATGTGTGAGAAAACCTGCACTTTGTGATGAAAACGAGATATGTTGATTTTGCCAAAATTGAAACCCAACTATGCTTACTTAGGGTTAGAGACCAAATAAAAGAAAGACAACACCAATATGGAATGAATTGAATATAAGTTGGCATGTTATGTAGAAGATGAGTATGATGATATATTCTGGCCATCCCATATTCTTGAGTCTTTGACTATCTTATCAAATTTAAGCTCAACTCTATTGGATGAGCCTGAATGTGAATGGAATCTCTGCAAAATAACCCCAATAACTCCAATACTGTATTAATTATATATTAATGGACAAGCTAAGGTTATACGCGTATGAACCATCTACGGAGACTTTTATTACTTAATGCTCGGATGATTTAAATAAACGTATACATATGTAGATTTTATTCATACAATACAATCGCTCAGTTCAATTGTCTATCAAATTTCTCATTAACTCATTCAAGTTACAAAAAATTATAAATGTTTAAAAGACCTCCTCTCAAGCAGATCCTTCAAAATACAGCCTAGAATAACTTAAAAATCCTCTCTCGTCAAAAATAATCTGTAAAATTTATCGCATCATCAAATAACAAAAAAAATCCTTACTCTAAAGCACAATCAATACAAATTGGTGATTCAACAAATTAGGAAATACATTATAAATTCCAAAAAATATACCCTCAATATACATGATCATGTTACCATTACACTCCTTAACCATTTAGAATTTAACCAATGCAAAAGCATATCAAAGGGAATAAAATAACATAGTTATCACATCCATATCAAACTCAATTACTTATAAAATTCAACAACTAAAATAAACATATTATTTTCTTGTCTCGGAATTGACTCAATTGGTTCCATCCATCGATGAACCATATCTTTGACCGCTATTTTTCTGCTTAAACGTCCTCTCCACTGTTAACATGCACGTTTACAATTTTTAATTTTTTTCCAATTTCAAATATTCTTTTTACAGATCTCCCCTACTTTGACTTAAGATATTGAGTCCTACAGTTTTCCTAATTTGACAATGTTATCGTCCAAACAAGCTGTCCATTCCTATTGAGCGATACCCCTCTCTCATAAACAAATATACTTAATTTATGTCTACTTTATTCCCTTTGTATCTACGGTCTTTTGAACGTATAGCGAACATTAGTAAACATGGAATAAGGGTGGATTAATTTGCAAACTTTGTCAAACGACTTGATGCAAAAATCATTTTCCGTCGCTCCTCTTTTGATTATCATACAAATCTAAAAATTAATCGGTCCATTTGACACCGAATTTATTTAAGGGAGAATACTCTTTAAGGGATAAAGCCCGAGTAATGTTAGGTAATATAATTTTATGACTGAGTACGCATAAATTCATTTCTCCTCGGTTGATGGTTAAAAAATATTTTTTACCATAATTTCATCGTTATTTTACACCTTCAATATCTCCCTTAAAAAGCGTGCTAAAATCAAATATTAACCGATTAAAAAGAACGAATTGAAGAGTTTAACTTGAAGGAGGAGGAAATTTTCGAGAGAGAGGAGAGACACAACTTGAGGAATTAATAATAGTGACTGTTCACATCCAATAAATTGAAATTGCAAATTAAGGAACAAAATAAAAAGAGGAGTAAATATTTGCATTTACTTGATGATTTGGAGCTTAATCGAAGCAAAATTGAAGAAGAAGAAGAAGAAGAAGAAGAAGAAGAAGAAGAAGAAGGAGGAGGAGGAGGAGGAGGAGGAGTTTCAAAGGTGGAGGAAGAAGTAATTGGGAGTAGATAGTCGAGGAAGGAGGTAAGAGTTTCAAGGGATAAGAGAGGGGTGGGTCCACATGCTAACGGAAATTGTAACTTGGGTGTTAAATGGTGGGAATTTAAGAGATTTAGGGTAGTTGAAGGTGGGAGTATAAAAAAAAGGTAGAAGTTGTAAAAAAAGCGTAAACAAAAGGTGGTTTTATCCAAAAAAAATTCAAATTTAATATCTGTATAGTTTTGAAAGTATTGAATAGAATGTGGACATGAAAAATGAGAACGATAAAATGTGAGAAAAATAATAAGGAAAAAACAAACATTTAAAAAAATTGGCACGTTTCTTTCAACATAAATGACCTTGTTTTCGTAAGGGGTGTATCTTAGGTGATTTTTTTAAAAGGAAATGATATTGTTTTGATATCGATCTTTCAGATGAAAATATTACATATAAATATAGATATAGATTTAGCTAATGTTATTGTTGTACGAAATAGACACTATCAAGATGAAATTGATAAAAGGAAGATGAATAGAGAAACTTGAGAGTTACAATTTTGAAGAAATTATATAGAGCTATAAAGAAATGGTCATATACAATTTAAACACAATTTAAACTTGAAGTTATTAGAGGAATCATTGAATACATGATGTGTCATTATTGAGAAGAAGAGTAATGATGTGTCATTGTGGAGACGGGGAGTTGATTAGTGAGAATWGTTGTTTGCCACTTGGCCCGCTTTGTCATTTGTCACTTATGTGTTTAGGGGGTGAGTTTTAATATAATAGATATAGATGTCCTAGCATGTAGTCTATAGCTCGTCAACGGAAGAAGGGACATGTTTGCTTTTATAAAGCATATGCTAAACTACTAACAGCAATGGGGATAAGAATGTCCACTAACATATGTGACTTACATATAATTGATATAGATTTACATATAATATTTGCATAAACTTTTACTAATCCATACATGATTTTATTATTGCCCCGCATAGTTTTTTTTAACCCTCATATTGTACTTCATATTTAATTCGATCTCGTTTATTTTTATTATAGTTTATTATAATGTGTTAGTGGCCTGGGCATGTTAGTGAACAAATGTTAGCGATTTATCATTTCTCGACCCTGCTTAGGCTAAGGCTAAGGGTGTTTCTTTGAACTGAAATAGACCTAAACTGAACTGAATTGAACTGAATGGACCTGAACTGAAATATTTAACTTAGGATTAGTATTTTTTAACAATTAATTAATGATATATGTTGGATTTTACATTTAACTATTAATTAATGATATATCTTGAGATTAATATTTAACAATTTAACTTAGAATTGATATTCATCTTGTAATTAGATATTTCAAGTATTTAATTATTTAATATTAGAATAATATGTATTAACTTAGGATTAATATTTAACTATTGATTATTATTTATCTTGGGATTAAAATTAGTTATTGAACTTAGATTAAGTTAATCTTGGAATAATATTTAACTTAGGATTAACTATTCAACTATTGATTAATGATATATTTTGGGATTAAATTTAACCATTGATTATATCCCGGCATTACAGAGTAAATTTAACCATTCAATTGAAGATTAATATTCAAGTAACTTAATATTGGGATTAATATTAACTTAGAATTAACTATTGATTAAAGATAATCTTGGGATATATATAACCATTAATTTAGGATTAATATCCAAAGTATTATTTAATAGTGGGATTAATATTTAATTTCGGATTAAGATTAATGATATATATTGGGATTAATGCTACCGAACTAAAATACGTAGTCGATATTTAACTTAGGATTAATATTTATTATTATTATATTTATATTATTATTATTATTATTATTATTATTATTTTATTATTATTATTATATATTATTATTATTATTATTATTATTATTATATTATTATATTTATTATTATTATTATTATTATATTATTATTATTATTATTATTATTATTATTTTATATATATTATATTATTATTTATTATTATTATTATTATTATTATTATTATTATATTATTATTATTATCACAGGTTATCAAGATCGAGATTCTACTTTGGATCGAAAGAGGGGTGGAATCGAATCGTGAAATCGGATCGTAGAATCGATCGATCCTACAAAATTGTAAAAAAAATAATATTTATCTATATTTTAACAATTGTATTATCATATTTGAGCAAAATGAAGTAGAATACTTCACTTTATTCAAATTGTATATTAAATAAGTTGGCAATATGCATATATTTTCATATAAAAAATATCGTACATGATATTTATTGATCTTAAATAACGAAATTACATTAAAAAATCACAATATCATGTTAAATTAAAGCCAAACGTCAATGTGCACTACAAGTCCACATAGGTCATCGCTTATGATGAAGCTAATCTTGACATGCCTCTGAAATGTAAAGGAATTAGTTTAATTAATCATCATCAGGATTGTATACTTTTTAATTAAAAATCATTAACTCATCAAACCAACTAAAATCATGTATTTCAATTAAACATCACTGCACCAACAATATAGTACACCAAAAAGATTAATTAATTCACTACCTAACATTTAGATAGATGAATGCGCAATAATTATGGACATTTTACTCAAGGTTTTTAATCATATGAAGTGAAGTGAAACACTCATGAGGTCACGACATATCTTCCAAGAATATATTTTGAGCTAAAATTGAAGAAACATGATTATTTTTGCAAATGTTTAGCTTGACCACTCCTCACAATTTTGCTCATATCTCTAGTTTTACTTATCTGATTGATGGTGATTCAAGTTTCATTGGAAACTAGACTCAAAGATCTTCGCAACGATAGGTTATAAGCCTCTATATGATCTCTGTAGCTCAAGATACAACCTCTAAAATTGACCCCATGTTTAGAACGTGAAAAACTGTCATTTTGGTGAGGATGTTAGAATCAGTGTTAGGATCGCGATCCACCGATTCTATAGGATCGTTAGAATCGATTGTAGGTCGCGATCCTACCGATTCTATACGATTCTAACGTCCTATGGACGATTCTAACCACACACGATCATATCCACGATCCAAGTCACTTGACAATTTAGAATCGTAGGATCGTACAATCCTACGATCGGATCGCGATTTTGATAACATTGACTATTATATTATTATTATCAATAGTATTATCAATAGTATTATCATCGTCATTAATAACAAATAAATTGCAAATAATTATGTTGAACTAAAATAATTAAGTTAAACTGAACAGACTACGAAGTAAATGGATCTGAACTGAACTGAACTTAATTAACTGAATGAACTAAAATTGAATTGAACCGAATTGAATTGAATTGAACTGAACTATCATCGATAAAAGTCCAAAGAACAAAAGTCCTATTACTGGTGTGTACCTTGTAACTTAAATTATTGTAATTTAGAATAAGGATGAAGTATAATAAAGCTACAGACATTATTATAGCCTATCATATTGGAGATACCCTTATATATTATTCGTCTACAAAGTGAAATTAAAATAAATTGTTTGTCTAAGAAATGTTGTCAATATATAATTTGACAACAAACAAGAATTTATAATAATAAAATTGATATAATAAGCGATAAAATGCTACAAATTGTTATGAGTTGGTTGAATTAAATAAAAAATTGACTGACTAAAAAAATTAAAATTCTTATCTTTATAGTCTTGTAAATAGATTGTTTTAGTGCTACCAACCAGTTTAAGTGTGATTATGTTTCGTTCTTTTCCAAATTGTCTTTGTGGGGCATTAGACATGCGAACTATCACCACTACCGAATTAACTATCCATTGTTTTGTAATTAAATTGTAAAAGTAACAGTAAAAAAATTAGATCGAGTTAAAAAATATATTTAACTTTTTTTTTTAAAAAACTAAATTAATATACAAAGCTATACATGAGAGTTGAGACTAACATATACAGCCAGATAACTTAATATGCATAACCCAAATGTCGTTTCTGCCTCTGTGAGCTTTAATTAGGCATGACCTAAAGGGCTACACTCGATTTGTACAGATTAGAATAATCAAGACAAGAATCAAGCTCGTTTTTTATTAATAACACATAAAAAAGGAACTAATTCCTTTTCTGTCTCTAATCTTCTAATCTAGTACATAATGCTATAATGAGCATGCCATCATTAATATAATGTAGATTAGCAGCAAAGTTGCAGAAGTTTAAGATACCCACTGATAATCATTAATAATTTAATCTCATTATGAAGTCAAACTATGAGATCTCCTCGGATTCTCTCTATGGTATGGTATTTGTATATCATATAATTAAAGAAGTATATACTTTATTAAGCTTCATTATTTTATGTAATAAGAACAATCTTCATTTTGCAAAGTATTGGGCACATCGGATGCATAATAAATTTATTGTGCATYAGATTATTGTGACCCTTCTGGTTAATATAGTAACCTTTTTTTTAWCAATATAGTGACCCTTATTATTTATCATTATATTGATGCATGTAAAGTGAAAATGGGTCATTATATTGATATAAAGGGTAACTATATGTTTGATGCACAATAAACTTATTGATCCTATTTTGCAAAGTTTGTTAACATGTTATGCTAAACTTCAATCCTCTCCCATTTTCTTTAATTTTATTTCCCCCTTTATTCTAATGCAAGAGTACTTCTTAAGGTTGGTCTTATTTTTAGATTGTTCATTTTCAATGTAAAATGATTTTCATGGATAATAGGTTTTCATGGAAAATATTTTTCAGAGAGATAAATTTTCATTGTTTGGTTGCATGTAAAAAAAAGTGATGGAAAACAGGGAAAATAATGAGGATGCAAAGAGGTAATGAGGGAGGATTGTACAAGATATGAAAGAAAAATAGTTTTTCTTTCATTTTGGAAGAAAAATGGTTTTCTTTCATTATAAGAGAAATTTTACTCCAATGGAAAACAGTTTTACATTTTTTGTATACCAAGCAATGTAAAATTAGAAAAGGGAGGAAAATATTTTTCATGGAACCTTAGTTTTGATTATCACTTAAACTTCTTTAAAATTAACTTATTACTTAATTATTTAAAATTAACTTATTATTGGTGAAAATAAGTATAAAAAAAAGGTGATGCATGAATAGAACAAATTCAACCTTAATCCTTTGCAAAGAAATGTAGCTTTAGTTTTCGTGGGAAATTTTTGTGTCCAACAAATGTTATGGAATAAAAGACAAAGGGAAAATTAAGGAAACACCATGTCATTTTTAATAGAGAATATATTATATTCACGAGTCTCAATCATCAATTAAAATTTTTGGCTGAGATAATTCGACTAATATAGTATTAGAGTCAGTGTGACACAGAAGTCATGAGTTCGAATCTCTTCCCCCTCTCTTCTAAGTTGAATTAATTCACGCTAGATATGAGTGTAAACTCCTCTATCAAAATTCTCTGTTTCCTTTTTTCAAGTGTGCGTATAACACTTCATTTGGTGCGTACATGATCGTCGATAATTTCTACCGCAAAAGTAAAAAAGGCTAACCTTGGTTTTGAAGAACAAATAAGCTTCATACAAAGTATGTGTATGTAGGAGTACTTTTTGGAGCCACACTCATACAAAATATATTTATAGCCATATAGATAGGCACATGATCTTTCCAAATTGAACACTTTGTATGTGGCATGGCCATATTCAACCTTTTTTTTTTTAATATAAGCAACACTAAATTTTAATTGAACTTTAAGTATTTCAAAAAAAAAATTTGTATTCTATCATCTTTGTTTATCAGATTTTTATGAACTACGATATTATCTTCTTTTAAAATTTAAAATCTGTCATCTCCTCATTAATTTCATTAATAATTAAATAAATAGACTCACTAAAAAGTATACTAAAATATATTGTATGTAAAGATACGGAACATAATAATTTAAAAAAAAAAGACTAAGGAAAGGAGACGATGGTAAGAAAAGATGCAACAAAATTGAATACTCTATAGATGATAGATAGTCCAAAAACTCAAATGTGTTGCCTTGTTTATTAGAAGTCCTTGAATTGAAGGATTATAAAAGTGGTATGTAGGTGAATGTGTAATGGGGATGGTTGGAATCATTGTATTGTAGGGAAAGTCTCCTTTATGTCTAGTTCCAAAGGGACAATAGCTTGGTTAAGTGTTGCTAAACTCAAATAATTAACCTTTCTTTTGCAGTCTTTAGTTGTATTTCGTAGTTAAGTGCTTAGTTTTGAGATTTGCTCTCAAGTGATAATCTCATGCACATTATTGCACCACCTTTGCGGCTGCCTCCTACGTTGATTAAACGTAGGCAATAATGAGGCATCGATCTGCATCTCAAGAGGGGGCCTTTACAAACATCCATGTCGTTTGGGGAATGTTAAAAACACTTACATGGGCATATAAATTTGTATATACTGCTTTGAATTTACATATTTACTTTTGAGGTAAGTGGTAACGTCAAACGTTACTTTTTTCAAATGTAGTAAGAGTAACGTTTCAGCGTTTTGACTAGGTTAAAACGTTACATAGTAATTGAAGGTTCCCAAGATGTTCGAGAGGAGTAGTGAATTGAGTAGTGTCTCTAAAAACATTTCGGTTGATAAGTTGTTCAGTTATGGACTTATGGAGACCAATAAACAGGTCTAGCAACGAAATATAGTAGAACAGTGTAAAGCGATGCAAAACAATAAAGTAAAAAGATACCAAAGTTAATAAGGTCGACCAACCATGCATACATCCTCCTAATTAATGTAAAACAAGCAAAACAAAAGAGGGGCACTAAGGAAAACGTAAAGGACAAAAACTATCTTTTCACAAGTGGAGGTATAAACGGAAATCTACTATTCATAATGAACAATGATTTTGGATGTTGGCTTTTTACATACTCGTAGTGAAGATATAAGTATATTTATTTTTCTATTCTATTTTGTGTGTGTGTTTATTCTCTTAAACAATATGTTTAAAAAGAGTGATTAAAGATTAAATAAAACTTGATTGAATTGGAACATATGTATTAGTTCATAGTAATAATTTTTTTTAACAATTTCATTTTCATTATATGGAAACTTTTAATTAGAAATTTAAAAGTTAACATTTATAGTTGTTACAAAAATATAATATTAAGATCAATTGAATAATTTGATATTAATTGAAAATATCCAAGAAAAAACTATATAGATAAAACTGAAATCAAACATTATACATTAAAAGTGAAGAAAACAAACTACTCTATAAGTGGTTTTGACATGAATGAAAAGGTGGTCTTTCGCTCCCTAGTAAGGTTTCGGGATCCAGCGTTAGCTATAAATAATACTCCGTAATAAAGTAAAAAAAAACCTATGTGGGAGATTGTTCCCATTAAGGTGCCCAAATACAATCTTGTGGTAGAACTGATAGATTAGTCCAATTATCGAAGGTAGTCAAAACATTCTCTAGTAGTAGTGCCAAGAAAAAATAAATTAAATGAAACACTTAACATTAAAGGTACATATAAAATTATGTGAACTTGTAAATTAATATTGATAATTGTGGTTGAGAATCATTGATGATGAGTAGGCTGATCGGGTGCGGTTTGGAGCCTAAACCGCACCAAATCGCAATTTTTGCGGTTTGAGATTTTCTTAAACCAAACGCACCGCAATTTGCGTTTGGTTTATGCGGTTTGGGTTTAATCACTTTTTGTATTTAAAAAAATTTAAATACTCTATTTAACAACATATGACAAGCCTTTTACATGAAATACTCTATTAAAACAAATTCTTACTACAAAACACAAAAATTAATTAACAAAGTTTAACTCAACAATAATATATAAAAAAAACAAAATCTAAATGTTAAAAGTAAAACAATAAATAAAAAACAAAGATTATTTTTTAAAATGCTGTTTTTGTATTTGTTGTTTGGGATTTAAACTATAAACCAATTATATTTGTAGTTTGCGGTTTGTGGTAAAAAAAAAATTCTAAACCAAACGTGTTTAGCAAAGTAAATGGGGATGACGTGTCCTGGCTACAATATTTCCCTAGCTTCTGGGTTGAGAGAGGGGTGAGGCTCCCTTCAATGCTACCTCGGAAGAGCTGACCTTCTATTGCACGTTGAACGACTCTTGGCAATCTCCAATCTCCTGGCTATTAGAAGCTTGCTTCTTCTCTTGGCTCACAAAACTTGTCTGACACCTGCACAAAGGAGATAAATCCTTTTTGAATTACTGTCTCTAAGTAAGTATGGAGTTTAGGGAATTAAAAGTGCAAGCTAGAGAGAGAAAGTAGTGAGAGATACTCTCAAGTAGTTGAGAGTTATGCAATAAATGCTAGGGAATAAGTGTATGTTTCCTTGGTTTTTCGGGGTATTTATAGGCAATCCCTCAAAAACCAAGGCATCACTTAGATGTGTGATTCCATTGTCATGTTCTCCAGCTTCGCTCCTTACTACCATTCGGTGTAGAAACGTCGTTCTTCGTTCCGTTCGGCGGATAATTTAATCTGTAGCTTTTGCAACGTGCATCATTTCGACCCAATATTTAAAGGACACGTGGGTAAGGATTTTCCATGCAGGTGCTTCACATACTTAGCTTTTTTCGGATCGAGGGGTAGAATTCCCGTTTGCTTGTATTCAATGATCTCGTCCATCCAGGTGCTTCCCCGATTGATGTAATGGACCTCAGCTAGCTCGTCTATGCTTCGCTGATTCTTAACCTCCCAGAAGACGGACCTGGGAGAATCTCCTGTAGCCGAGCTAGCCAACTTGGACAAGGCATCGACTTGATTGTTTTCTGACCTAGGCACTTGCACTAGGTGAAAACGTTCCAATATTTCAATTTCCTTCTTGACCATCTCCAAGTATTTGACCATATTTTCATCTCTGGCTTTATACACACCGTTGACCTGACTCACCACTAGCTGAGAGTCTGACATAACATTAATTTTTCGTGCCCCAGCCGCTTTACACATTCTGACCTCTGCCACCAAAGCTTCATATTCAGCCTCATTGTTGGATGTTTGGAACTTGAATCTCAAGGAATATTCGAACGTGTCCCCTTCTGGCGATTTGAACAAGATTCCTGCCCCACAACCATTTTGAGTAGATGAGCCATCTACAAATAATGTCCACACATCGCTTGACGTTTCGGCTGGGGGAGGTCTGGTCATTTCCACAATAAAATCCGCTAGGGCTTGCCCCTTTATGGCTTTCCTTGGTTCGAAYTCTAGGTTGAACCCGTTCAATGCTATTGCCCATTTAAGCATCCTTCCAGAAGACTCCAGCTTGGTCAGAGGTTGCTTGATTGGCTGGTCGGTGTAGACAACGATTCTATGGGCTGCGAAGTAAGGACGAAGTTTCTTGCTAGCCATCATGAGCGCCAAGAAAAACTTTTCAGATGTGGCATAGCGCATTTCCGCTCCTTGGAGTACATGGCTTACAAAGTAAACCGACAACTGAGCCCCTTCCCTTTCGGCCACTAGCACTGCCGACAAGGCATGTTCGGAGACCGAGAGATACATATACAGGGTTTCCCCTTCCATAGGACTCACCAACCTTGGAAGGGAGTGTAGATGTTCCTTCAACTTAAAAAAGGCAGCTTCAGCCTCTTCACTCCATTCGAACTTGCCACTCTTCTTGATTGCCTTGAAGAAATACTGACACTTATCCCCAGATTTGGAGAGAAAACTGCCAAGCGCCGCTAGACACCCTGTCAGTCTCTGGACTTCCTTCACATTTCGCGGCGATTGCATGTCCAGAACAGCCTTAACTTTGTCGGGATTGGCCTCAATACCTCTTTTGTCTACTAAGAACCCCAAGAACTTGCCAGAAGTTACGCACTTCTTCGGATTTAATTTCATGCCAAAATGCCGTAATGTGTCGAATGTCTCTCGTAGATCCCTGGTATGATATTCCTTCTTTTTGCTTTTGATGATCATGTCATCAATGTAGGCTTCTACATTCCTTCCAAGCTGCTTAGCGAAGATGGTGTTTACACATCTTTGGAAGGTAGCAGGGGCGTTCCTTAAGCCAAATGGCATTACCTTGTAACAATACAACCCGTTGTCAGTGATAAAGGCCGTCTTGTCCTGGTCTTCCTCCTTCAGAGGAATTTGATGGAATCCTAAATAAGCATTAACGAAGCTCATGGCCTCGTGCCCCGCTGTAGAATCTACTAGCTTGTCGATCTTTGGGAGTGGGAAGCTATCTTTTGGACAAGCCTTATTCAGATCTGTGTAGTCCACACACATTCTCCATGTCCCATTTGGTTTAGGAACTAGAACCACATTTGCCACCCACTCAGGATACTGGCAAGGACAGATGAACCCAACGTCCAGCAGTTTTTTAACTTCCTCATCGGCTGCCTTGCTTCGAACTGGATCCAAGGTTCTCTTCTTTTGTTTCACTGGCTTGAAAGTGGGGTCAACATCAAGACTATGCTAGCGATCTTTGGATCCAGCCTTGGCATCTCCTTCGCTGAGAATGCAAAAACATCTTTGTACTCTCTCAGCAAGTCCTTGACTTCTTGCCCCAGCTTATCATTCATGGCATCCCCTACCTTAACCGTCCTCCCTGGCAAGGTGGGATCTAGCTCAAAATCCTCTTGTTGGCCTCCTGGCTCTGGTCGAGAAATAGAAGCAAACAACCCATGGATGGTCATCATCTCCTGGTGAGTACCATGAACCATCATTACTTCGCCAGACTTCCTCTTTTTGGTGACCCCTTGTTTTGAAGTCTCTGGCACATCGTTATCCTTGCCCCCAGCAAGTGGCTTGACGGTGGTAAGGTAGCACTCTCGAGCGACTTGTTGATCTCCATAAATTGTGCCAACCTTGCCCTCGTCGCTGATGAATTTCATCAACATTAAGTGTGTGACCACCACTGACTTCGAAGCGTTGAGCGTTGGCCTGCCAATGATGACGTTGTAGGCTGTCATATTTTTGACCAC
Source organism: Bassia scoparia (assembly GCA_008642245.1). Taxonomy (NCBI): domain Eukaryota; kingdom Viridiplantae; phylum Streptophyta; class Magnoliopsida; order Caryophyllales; family Amaranthaceae; genus Bassia; species Bassia scoparia. The sequence goes on along the minus strand of SNQN01010882.1, from coordinate 6,985 downwards.
CAGGAACTTGACTCGCAAGTGCCTACAAACGTTCTCTCGTCCAAGATGAAGGGTGAGAGTGACCACTCCCACTGGAAAAATGATACCACCACCAAACCCTATGATGGGATTATGGCATGGTACTAAGTCATCATCATTGTACTTTAGCTTCTGAAGGCACTCGAAGCTTATAATGTCGGAGGAGCTTCCCGTGTCAATGAGAATGCGACGGACACGCTTATCCGCCACTTTCATCTCGACCACGAGAGGGTCATCATGGGGGGTGCTTACCTCCCCACGATCCTTCTCGCAAATGAGAACATCTGGGAACTTCTCCTCCTCCTCCTTATCCAGGAGCATGACTTGTTGAGGAGTTCTGACATAGTCCAGGTGACCCTTGGCAGTTGGGCCGCCTGCAACGAAACCTCCGGAGATCGTGTGGACGATTCCGGAGTCAGAATGCTCCTCATGTGGGGCACCCTCCGTCATGTGGGGTCTTGTTTGATTCGTATTAATAAATAGATTATTAATATTCAATTCTTCTAATTTTCTTAAATGTGTAACTAAAGATATAAACGATACAAAACATGCATTGGAAAGCGTATGAATAGTAACTGGCAGGATCTTCATGGAACATAGTGAGTAGTATTTTTTGCACGCGATGCGTGCGTGAGTATGTGTCAAAGAAAGAAATGTTTATAATTTTTTTATATCAATAATTCTTTGGTTTTTAGTTGTTCATTCATTGTTATTCATATATGAAGTATGCCAAAAGAAAGAAATATAATGTTGAAAAACAACTTGTGCTTAAACAATAAAGATTAGCAAATAATATGACGGTTGTACGATACAACTACGACACTGGATTTTCCAAGTTGGTCCATTAAGTATGGTATCATGAATATAATATGATTAGTGTAACCCAACGTTTAATATGAAATTCTTAGTTTTACATTTTTCTTCTTATTGTCTCAATCCTATCAAATTATTTTGTCAATTAAATTCTTTTTTATTAGTGTAACTTAGCTTATGCAATGTTTCATTGTTACATGTTTATTATGATAAGAAAAGAAAATCACTCTAAATATTGTTTAATTAGTATAGTTGACATTTCAAATGAAATACCATATTAAACTTGTTCAACATTTATGGCAAATTGACAATTGAAGAGTAAAAAGAGATTATTAATTTTTTTAAAACATTGTAATTTAATTCATTAAGGGTATATGAGACATTTCATAGGGGACACCATTGCTCCCCTTGACTAAACAAAGTCCGTTTTTACTAGAATCTAAGTCCATATTATAAGTAAACTACCATACTTACCCTCACTAACATTTCTCACTAACTCCACCCAATTCCCTCCTTACAACACCGTGGACCACCATCGATTGTCAATTTCCGACCGTTCTAGTGCTTGACCGTCGAAATTTTCACCGAAACACATCGGAGTAGTCGTCGGAATTCTAACCGGAACACATCGGAGTAGTCGGAGTAGGACAAATGGCCGACGAAATGGAGGTAAACATCCTTTAACGCTTAGTGAATTAGCAATAGACCATGGTTTGGACGCCTCACCAAAACACCCAGAACCATGGTCTGGGCGCCTGGCAGAGGCGCCAGGACCATGGACTGGACGCCTGGTATAGGCGCCCAGTCCATGGTCCTGGCGCCTCTGCCAGGCGCCCAGACCATGGTTCTGGGTGTTTTGGTGAGGCGTCCAAACCAAATTGAAGTCCAATTTTTTGAAATTCAAATTTTTGGCGGTTTTTATATATTTTTAAATTTAGTAATTAAACTTATAATTAATCAATAATTTTTCGCGGTTTTTTATGTATGTAGTCTCCTACACGCGATGTCGGAGGCACGGATTACAACTCGAATTTCACTCGATCGGATGGATTTAGTTCTCGTGATGAAGCCATTGATTGGGTTAAAAACATGGCTATATCGTTAGGCTTCTTCTTGGTGATTGACACTGTGAAAACACGTAATGGGAGGGTTGACATCTACCTTCGTTGTGACCGTTGGAAGCCGAAAGAGCCCCGAGATATGGAGACAGCTCAGCGTAGACATACAAAAAGAAAGGGTGTTGGATGTACATTTAAATTGAAAGTCACATCGAGGGGTGAGGTGTGGTTGGTCAAGACAATGACTGATCGTGGCAAGCACAACCATGGATTGATGGTGTATGCGGAGGGTCACCGACAGCTCGGCGTCATTACTCCCCCCGCCGTAAAAATGATCAGTGATATGACCGATGCGCAAGTTAAACCTGCTCCAATTCTGAGATCTATTAAGCTCAACTTTCCCGAGTTAAACCCTAACAAGAGGCACATAAACAACTGCAGAGATTGGTTGAAGCGGCAGAAGAGCATGGGTCAGAATCCTGCTCAACGGTTACTCGCACTAGCAGCCAAGTATAAGTACCTGTTCTGGCTTGATTCTGATGAGACTGGTTGTGTTACTCGTACTTTTGTGGCTCATCAGGAATCCGTGAACATCCTTCGCACATATCCCCATGTGATACTCTTGGATTCAACGTACAAGACTAACAGGTACAAGTATCCTCTGGTGGAGGTTATAGGAGTGACTCCGACAAACAAGAACTTTTTGATCGGTTGGGCACTGTTGAAGACGGAAGCAGAGGCTGACTACAGGTAATAACTATTTTTAGATACGCGACACTTAATTTAAGAAATGATGATAGAATTAATTTTTAAATTGAATTGATTTCAGGTGGTTTCTCGAGATGCTTGCCAACTTGATTGGGACTCGTGTAAAACCAAATGCAATTGTGACTGATCGAGAGCTTGCTTTGTTCACCCCTATTCGTGAGATATTTCCCGATTCGGCCCACTTGCTTTGCACATGGCATATAAATCGTGATGTTGAGGGTTGGGTTCGGAAGAAAACGAGGCAAGCTGGAATGGCCACAAAATTTGGGAGAGGATCGTGGTCTAGTTTACTCCACTCTGCAACAGAGGAGGAGTACGAGGAGAAGAAGACACAACTCTTAAGTAAGTGGTATTGGGTTGGATACCCCCAAGGGGAACTTAGGGAAGCTCTTGCTGATCTTGAGGCAGGGTCATCGAAGATTGGGGAGTACCTCGACAGAACTTGGCTGCAGCATAAGGAAAAGTTCGTGAAAGCGTGGACGAACACGGTTCGTCATTTCGGGAACACGACCAACTGCCGCACCGAAAGTCAACACTCCTACATAAAAAACTGGATCCAAAGCTCTACTTCTGCCGCAGACACATTGTTCGAGCAGATGCACGCCGGAATTGAGAGTCAAATCATCGAGATTAAGAACTCTCTTGAGCTTTGCAGGCGCACGCATGATACTGAATTTGACGGATTTCTTACTTTTGTGCACTTACAAGGTAAGGTGTCGAACCATTGTATGACACTGATGGCGAAAGAGATTGTCAAGCTAGCCGAATGGAATTACAATGTGGAGAAGTGCGATTGTGTGGTGATGCAAACTCACGGCATACCTTGTGCTTGTTCCATTTCGATGTCTATGGATGAGGATCGAGGTGTGTACTTGGGTGAGATCGACGCCTTCTGGACGACATTGATTATTGGGGATGGAGTTGACATACCAGCATTTGCAGAAGAGGCCGAACAAGATTCACAGTTTTTTATGGAGTTAGTGGATGAGGTTCGAGCTAGTGATCCGGCTGTAAGGAGGTTGATCTCCCGTTTGATTCATGGTCAGCTTCACCCACACTTGGATCCGGGAAATCCAATACATGAACCAGTTTCCGAACGTGAATACTCGGGGTGCACCAAGAAGGTCTCGGGCTACACAACGGATACCTTCCGGTTGGGAGTTCCATGGTCGTCGTAGTAGACGTTCGACGGGTCGTACATCAGGACTTGATGCGTCGCAAAATGGTACAGGTTGTTCAGGTACATTTTGTTGTTTTTTTAATTATTTTTGTTTTTTTAAATATTTTTGTTGTTTTTTATTTAGATATTTATGTTTTGAAAATTTTAAAATTGTTTGTTGATTTAGGTACCACATCTACTTTCCCGTACGTCGAAAGAGTACCAGGCGTCATTCTTCCGTATCTCGAAGATTGGCTTGATGTTACGGGTGACGGGAATTGTGGTTTTCGTTGTGTTGCTGATGCCATTCATCATGATCAGGAGAGGTGGGATTTCGTTAGGCGAGCAACAGCTAATGAAATTGTGGCGAACGTAGGCGTTTATGGGCAAATCTATGGTATTGATCACGTTATGCAAGCCATTGACCGAATCAATTGGGAAGGTGGTGCATGCGGTCCAGAGCATCAGATGGAGGTAGTAGCAGACCTATGAGAAACAGTATGAGAATCAGAATGAGATTCAGAGTCGGAATCAGAGTCGGAATCAGAATCCGAATCCGAATCAGAATCATCAGGCGCGTCTTCGATGTGTGGCTGCTCTCGACCAATTGCAGACCTCCATTTACGACACAATTCATTTGCATCCGAACACGCCTTCTTGAACGCAGGATCATTACTCTTGCATGTATGTTGGTGCAGCGTCAAAGCACCAACTACGCCTTTCCATAAGTTTACCCACTGCAACAAACATTAATGGTAAAAATCAACAAAAAATAAAAATAACAAAAAATCATATGAAATAAATAAAAAAAAATTACCTCCTCTGTAGCCGTCACAGGAGGCATCTCTGCAATCGTCGGACCAGTCTCTGGGGACTGTAGTAAACGTGGATGCGACACACGCAAGAACCAAGTCATGTAATCACCACTCACTGCATACAAATTCGGAGGGGTGTTCCGCGCATAGCGATCTAATGTCAAGCTATTCACATGAGGAAAAGAGGTCCAACTCGAAAGGAGGGCTCCAGCTGCATGTTCCACCTTATATGTCCCTTTCGCTGGTCTTGAAGCTGACTCAGGCTGAATAGGTGGGACGGGGAAACACTGTTGCCGACCTAACTGACGTAGGCAACGCATAGGCATATACGGCTCGACGATGTCATGACAAGCAATAGTACCCATATATAGAGTCCTAGGTACCATTATCGCAGGATCTATGCCGTAAGGTAGCCAATCAATCTGTGAAGAAAGAAAGTTAGCAACGCAACAAATAAAGATGATATTAAAAACAAAAACAGTAAACATTAAATCAAACATACCGAAGTAGCAGTCAACAAGTCTATCTTGGGCCTCAATCCGGCGAGACGAAGCTCGTCCTTGCCCTTAGGCTCACTAGACACATTCCACATCATAGCATGCGGAGTACCAGAATCCAACATAAGTCTGTCTCTATGAGGCCTAAACATCGGAAAGTACTCGTATATCCATGCCTGTAGTAGAGTAAGACAACCGCCTATCTGAGATGTCTCAGCACGACTAGCCATGCCTAACTGACGGTACAAGTAGGCTAGAGTGGCCGATCCCCACGAAACACCCGACTGAGTAGCAATCTGATCTGCGAAGATGAAATCATGTTTCTGCATCCTCGACGAACTCTTATCAGTGAATAGGAGACCACCACCTATAAGAGACAAAATGGCAGCCACCTGCGTATCCTCGTCACGGTCCACCTTACGACAGTGGTCAAGAATAGTCTTACAACGAACTGCAGTGTTCGTCATATCTGTACCGGTCAGACTAGTCGTGTTAAGAAGCTGGAGAATAGAAGATGTCCACTGCGGTAGAGCCTTCGAGTCCACCACTTTCACCACAGGAGAACCTTCAGTGTGAAGGCCGAGGATCTGATACACATCATGAAGCATAATAGTCATCTCACCGAAAGGTAGGTGGAAGCTGTTTGTCTCAGGATGCCATCTCTCAACGAAAGCCGTTATGAGCGGCCAGTCAAGAGATTCAAAGACACAAAAGGGGACTTGCCAAAGCCCAGACTCGCGAATAAGCTGCTGCGATTGAATACTCAAATTTCGCATCCAATTCTTCTTCAGCTCGTAGCCCAGTGTGTACCTGTTATGACACCTCAACACCTTCGGATGACTGCCATTCCAAATCTCGAGCGCAACATGACCGCCGATGAATGGAATCAAACTGATGTCATTAGGACCACCGGGAACCGGACCAGCAGTGACACGCCCATCGTTACCCTTCGCACCCTTTGCATCCTTTCGAGCCTTTGTGGTTCGAGAGCTGCCTTCCCCAGCAACAAATCGGCCTTTAGCACCCTGAGACACCCGCCACTGACCATCGGTATCCGTCTCACGCTCAATTTCAGCTTCGAAGGCATCAGCGTCGTCCTCCGCATCATCATCAGCATGGTCGGCGTCATCATCGTGGAACTCCTGATTGCCACTGCCTTGACCCTCGTCGTGACTGGACATATGCAACTTTCGTCGCACATCTCGACCTGGCCTGTCCCTCCGTACGGATGCAGATACGCCACGCGAACGCAAATGCCGTGGACCAGAGTCATCCTCCACGGGTTGACGCCTAAACAGTCCTTTCCCAACACCGTGACGAGGAGGCTGAATTGTAAAAAAACAAGTTTAGAATACAAAAGAACTGGCTAATTCTCAATTTGTTAAACATTAAAAACCTTAAGATATATAATTAATATTATAAATCTAGCTATATCTTTCATCTAATCTAATTCAAAATTTATTACCAATTATAAACCTTAAAATATTATTAAATATGGTAATCAAATTAACCAACAAATATGGTAATTATTTTAAAATTATCATTATAAAATTATCATAAATTTTTCATATAACTTCAATTAAATATCATATTATTATCATAATTCAATTAAACACGTAAGATAATTATCATAATATTATAAATTAACTAAGGTATTTTAAATATATAACATCAATTAAATAATTTTATTTAGAAAATTATAAAATGATAACATAGATTTAAAAACATTTGTACAAAATTATTTAAGCATTCAAATTTCTAAAAAAAGATGTATTTACACAACATGAATTAAGCATGCAAATTAAATAAATAAAATATAAAGCATTCAAATTAAATAAATAAAATACAAAATATGCA
>SNQN01010881.1:0-16266 GCA_008642245.1 Bassia scoparia | reverse complement strand
GTGCCAAAGCAGCACGAATCAAATCAAAGTTGAAACCAAACACAAGCTGTGGTTTAGTTAATACAAAAAAGAAAGAGAGAGCCAACAAAAAAGTCAAAAGGACAAGTTTCCGCAACAAAGAGTGATAAAGTCTAGACCCAGCTTCACACATTGCCAAGTTCASAAAAGAAACATCAAAGAAAACATAAAGGCAAACATACWTTGCAWCAAGTTCACCAAAAGCCTCACACCCCACACCCAATCTACATTACAACCAAAGAAGCCCTCTCCAAATGAGCATTGTCCAAGCCTAGCTAGGCCGATTCCCCATAAGGTTTCTTCCTAGGGAAAATGYGGAATCACTTGAACACACGACCTCACGAACTACGATCGGTCTGATTCCACTAGGATACGTAGGTAGCCTCACCCTGAGGTTCGACCAAATGAATAAAAATAAAGAGGTCATTTGCATCATCCTGATGGTTTGATTTTTCTAGAAGTTTGAAGTACCACTTCTTAGTCTAGAACTTGACATAGGCTCGAGTTTGAACCAACATCTCTTAGCCAGCCACATCAATACCCTCATTGTGTCACCCACAGTCASAAAAATTGAATCCTTTTTGTTTTGTAATTCCCTAGCCTTTCTTTCTACAACCCTAAGACTCTCTTACTCATCCTAATGCAACCATACAGTCAAGCTCTTGCTCATGTAGTCAAAATTGCACATCAGTCAGCTCTAACAAGTCGTGGGGGCTTTGCTTCAATAGTTTCATGTCTACCGCAACATGAAGTTTCTTGTCAAAGCTCGGGGGCCTTGCATTGTCAAATAGGTCCTTGTCCCTTTCCTGAWGGAGCAGCAAATTTCAAGATACTGACTTGAATAGTCACAACAAGATCCAGAAGCAGCAGACATGGTACATCAATGGTAACTCCAATAAGATTGGGTGCTTGCAATGTCAAAAGAATCTCAATGCATGCAATTGACTCTKCAAGGCATGGTCTCTACTCATTAAAGCCTTTACACTAGCATAAGGGTTCTCATTCAAGCAACATGCTCTCTGCGTGAGGGAGCACTAAGCTTAAGTTCCTGACTTAAGTGTACCTCTTCGCTGCATGTTGATCCTTAAGCAAGCATCCTTAAGCAAATGCATCACTACTTGTGCCCAACAAGTTTCAATTCGCATTGATCTTTGCACTACCATTCAGAGTCATAGGGGGGGCTTACAACAAAAAGGAACAAGCTCCTTACATTTGAAGCACATTCAACTTAAGCAGATCAAGGACCTTAAGTGCTTCATATGCCGAAAATATATTTGTCACCGTGCTCAACCAATTTCATGCTCTTCAACAAGCAACAAACTCAAGATCATGAGTTMAGTCAACACCGTGTCTCGACATATCAACAGCGAAGGTTCATAGCAGAAAGGTAAGACCTACATGAAGCTCATGCATGATCACTCATGAAGCACTACACATGAAAGGATCAACGAAGATTCAGCAGCACACTAGGTCCAAGTCCTTGCCGACTTTACAACTTCAACAAGTGCAAATCTTCTCAACACCGCAAAAAGGGTCCAGACATTAAAGCTCCCAACAACACAAAGGTTCATCTACAACATCATCACAACACAAGAGGCCCTTCATAATAATTCGGGGGGCTACCAATGCGCTAGTGATAACCACACAATGCCTCTTTTCACACAGCTCGCAAAGGAAGCTTTCATATCAACATGTTGGGGGCTTGATCCAAAACTTTAGTCAAAGAAAACTCTATCTTACATGTGTTTTCAAAACTTTCATTTACATGTATTTGCTTCCTTTACTAAGTGTTTAATAAAAGTCATTGCATTATACAAAAACATTGTACTATAGTCCTTATATACTAGGTCTAAGCTGAGTTGACTTGTGAGACCATAGTCAAACATAAAAGTTGAATAAGAATCAAGTCAACGCATCATGTCGCATACAAGATGCATGCATAGAGTTAGTCAACTCACAAAAGCAACAATACAAAATTCAAACAAGTTAACTCAAAGTCAAGGAGTCTAAGGGAGTCCTAAAACAAACCAATACAAAGCTAGAGTCCATCTCTATGCCCAAATTTTGCAGGTACATAGCTAGGGGGGCTAACCTAAAAGAAAAAAAATCACATTATCACTAGCGTCTCCCGATTCAACAAAGCCAAGTTTCATGTAAGCTACAGTCCAGCACCTCACGACAGCAACGGATCAGGATATCTACACAAGCATTAGGCTCCTTGACTAGCAAACAAAGATTGGCTTCTTGAGCCAAGCACAAATGTTTTGGGGCTGACTTCTAGACATGAATCGGCTTTGCCAAGTAAACATTCAAAGGATACCAATACAAGTGCAGGAATCCCCTATTCCTCCTCCGATTCAATGAAAGAGCATTGCAAGACATCATGTCATACATTTTACAAGGGACAATCATCATAGTCCAGGGCAGAGTAAAAGTCGAAAGCAAAGCACAAAGTGAAAGTCAAAGCTGAAGTCAAAGGACTCCTAATCGAGGTACAACAATTCCCCAGCAGCAACTTCAACAACACCATCCCTAGCAACAACTTTAACAAAAGACATCATTCCACAACGTTAACTAAGGAATCTTCCTTGATGGCGTAGCCGAAGAGGAGATAAGTAGGCATAAGCAGGTCAAGAAAGAACCAGCAAAAAGTATCGCAAAGTTAAGTGAAGAAATGTTCATGGATGGACGCAGTAGAAAGGATATGAGTGGGAAAAAGCAAATCAAGCAATAAGCATCCGAACGTGAAGTTCCCCAAGACGTAAAGTCTCATTTGAACGTGAAGTTCGTAAATGTGAAGTTTGTGAAGAACCATATGAACGTGAAGTTCGTGAATGTGAAGTTCATGAAGAACCATCTGAATGTGAAGTTCGTGAACGTGAAGTTCATCAAGAACCATCTGAACGTGAAGTTCGTGAACGTGAAGTTCGTGAACGTGAAGTTCATCAAGAACCATCTAAACGTGATGTTTATGAAGAACCATTCGAACGTGAAGTTCGTGAACACGAAATTCGTGAAGAGTTATTTGAACGTGAAGTTCTTGAAATTCTACTTGAACGTGACGTTCATGAAATCATTTGAGTCAAACGCAAGAGCACCAGGTTCTCAAGAAGATATGAAGATGCGAGTATGAGCCTGATGGAACCACAAACAATTAAACAGATGAATCGAAATTGCAAAGAAAAATGAAGAAGTAGTAAATAGCTAGATTCTAAAATAAGGATGAAACCAAAAGCTATTAAACAAAAGCATCGAGGTTTCAAACGAGAACAAAGGCGTTAAAAGATTTTGTGCTCTCACAACAACGACAAAAGAATGTTCATACTCTCTAACCATAGCAAAGACAAAGTTGGATGAAAAGCAAAAATCAAGACATGTAGTTCCAAAGCATGAAGTTCTACTTGGACATGACGTACGTGAAATCCTAAAGTCTGAAGTTCAGAATCAAGCAGGCAAAGGTGTGAAGTTCCAAAGGCGCGAATGCAAAATTCTCAAGTGAAACAAAAGTGAGGATGAAGTCATGAATTCCCCATGAAGCAAACAACAACAAAGGCACACTCACAAAATTTCCAGTGAAGAAAGGAATTTAAACAAGAAGAAACGACATAGGCGCAGCAAGCATTTTCAAAGTGAACCAACAAAGACAGGCGGTAAGCAAGCAACCAACAACAACCGCAGGTACAGATAAAACTAATGCATTTGTTTTGCAAGTACCGGGTACTTTGGCTTTTGTTTTATGAGACTTCGTCTCTACAAACTCATCAAAAGTAGGGGCTTCTGTAGATACCTAATGTAAACACCTAATTCGGTGCTTCATTTAGTTCCTGGAAGTCTATGATGATTGTACCGTATTGCAATAGGTCCGTTTGCGAATTATGCTCAAGTGTCACCTCACACCCATCATTTTCTAAGCCTCATATCATTCCTCCATGCTAATTCAAGTCTCAATTGGAGCCATTGCTAGGCAAAAAAGAATTTTCATTTATTTATTTTATTATTAGGATGTTTTTAAAATAATTTATATTGGTGATCTTCATAATTTCCACTTTTCATTGCATTCTTCTCATTTTTCTGAGTTCACTAGTATTTTTTTAGATTTCTTCCGATTTTTCTATGATTTTCTATGAATTTTACAATATTTACAAAATCAAAATACACAAAAAAATACATAAAAATTAGAAAATACCTCAAAAATACAAAAGAAATACATGGAATTCCCTAAAACATTCTAGAACTGTATTTCTTACAATGGAGGTTGTCTAGGTTCATTTGCAATCTACGTAAAATCAAAATGTTTTCGAGAAATCTAAAGAATAATTGAGCCTATATATGCTCTGAGAAGCGTATAGATGCTCCCGCGAGCCTATATATGCTCGTTTTGAGCGTATATACGCTCCTGTGAGCGTATATACGCTCGTTTTTGCTTCTTTGTGCCTATAAATAGGACCCTTTGGACTCCGAATGGGCAGGTCAAAAAATCACGGAAAAACTCCCTCTTTGTTCTTCATAAACATTTCTAAGCTCTTCTAAACACAATCAAACACATTCACGATTCATTTTATTCGATTCAATTCAAATTCAATTCTAGTGACACTTTGCACATAATTCAATAACGTTTCAACCGCCTCTTACAAGGTACTAACTCTGAGACTCTGATTTCATAATCGCTTAACTCTATTCATAAATTAAAACTATGTTTAATTAAAGGCTTGACATACCATTAATCAATAACAACAATGTAGAACTAATCAAATACTTCAATATTTGTATTTTTGCAAAAATATGTTATAATTCAATTTCGAGTTCAAGAATAATTCAATATCACATTCAATGTTCAAAATCCTCTTTCAATACTATGTTTTTTTTAACTTTGAATACAATAATCGATCTAAAATTTGCTAGAAGCCGACTTAGTAATTTTAGGTTGATCTATGTAATATTGTTAGGTTTTGGCGTGCTTATTCCTTTTGCAGTGCATGTTAATCCTTGTGGATCTTTGTATAATGTGATTATGTTTTGCAAGAGAATAAATTCTCTTTATAATACAAGATTTGTTTGCTTAATCATAACATGGTCACATAAAGTCAGATAATTTGGACAACCGGTTTAGGCACCCATAACATTGACATAATTCAAAGTGGTCACTTAGAATAAGTAGCTCACTAATTTTTCTTTATTAATAGTAACCTACTATTTTTAGTAATAATATTAGGTTAGTGTGCCTTCAGGGTCAAATCGATAGGCTATTTGTATTCAATAATTATGACTTATGGAACTACAATGAGACCGAGTAGAGGTCGCTACATGCGGGCGGATTGGGTCAAAGATCTAGTCCGTACCATGTCCCCGAACCCACAATCTGGTTACTGGACCTATCTGTGGGGCCATTAGTTTGGCACCAATGTTTCGGGCATCCGTGATTAACCTGTATAGGCACGGTGGCGATCCCCTCAATTCGACAACACACCCCAACGCATTCACATGCGGATTCCATGGCTCAAGTCCATGACACTGAAGCTGAGGTCAACCCCTAAAAGGGGGTGAAGCCCTACAGTTTTTGGCGACTTTATTGGGGACAATCACCGTTAGGTGAGTGGACAGACTTGAAAGTCTCGTAGTTCCATTTTCATAATTAATTGGATTGCGCATGCGACCTCTCGCATAGGGTCACGTCTTAGGCTCCCTGGTCTCGTTATGGGTATGTTCTATGCTCGAGACCTCCATAAGGGGGGATCTTACCTTGGTCCACGTGGTTACTTGATCATGTGGCTAAGGTCAATCCCATCCCGCCCATGCCACGTGTGCACGTGTTACTAGATGCGTGTACCCAAGGAGTATCCGGGCCATACATCACTAATTTTGTGGTGGTGAAATTGGACTCAGCTCTACTCTTAGGTGTGGTACCCCTCAGACCTAACCAAGTCAAACTATAGCTCACCTAGATCCAGACCTTAAGTAAATAAATTGGACTCTTGTTTCTATCAATGTGCTTGTGCTTGTGACCCTTCTTCTTGATGAGGATACAATAGCTGATGAGGATTCATTGGCAATTTTGGAAAATTATCCTATGGATCTAGAAATTAACAATAAATATCAGGATAATTATTTTCGAGTGGTCACATATCTTTAAGGAAATCACGTGCAAAAGGGGAGATCAGCTCGACTTTGGAATGAAATTGGAAGGATGATGAAATCTGGAAATATCTGGTTGTTAGGATTAATTAGATTTATTTTATTTTATTTTATTTAGTCCTAATTAGTTTAGATCAGATTAGTTTGTTAGGATATTTGTTAGTTAATATTTTTCTGATTTGTTAGATAAATATCTAGATTTCGATTAGGGTTAGTTTTAACTAGATATTATTAGGATATTTTAGGATATAATTAGTTAGGATAATTTCTGGATAAGATTTATATCTTTCTATAAATATCTTAGTTAGTTTTTAGATATTATTTTGTATTATAAATAGGTTCGAATTCTTTAAAGAAAATTCAGTTTATTCTTTCGTCAAATATTTCTCTCTTGGTTATTCAAGAAAACCCTTGTGAATTCTGTGAATTAGTTCTGTGAGTTCACTTGATTAACTACATTGGTGCTTGGTGCTCTTTGTGAGTTAAGATCCTTTAGATCCTGTGAATTATTTATGTGGGTTTGGAGTTATTTTATAGTTCTTTTACCATTCTCATTCTTTGGGAAATATCCTTTGTTCGTGTTTATTTGTGTGAGTTAGGGGTTTGTGAGCAACTCGCTTATAAATCCATATCAAATTGGTATCAGAGCCAGTGATTCTTTGGGGCACTCGTGTGTTATTCCTCACTTTTCTCTTGAATTTTTTTCACACATCCAATAATGGAGAAACAAATTTAAGATCTTATTGATGCTGTTGCAAAATCAACAAGAAAGCAAGAAGAATTTCAAGAAATTCTCAACATTCAAACTGGAAGGATTAATGCCATGCAAAATATGGAAAAGAAGCGCGGAGAAAGGTACTTTGATCAATTCCATGACGACGACGGGGACAATGAAAAACCACGTTCACCAAAAGTGGATAAGATCAAGAACGTGAAACTCACAGATCTTCCAGATTTTGACGGAAACATGGAACCAGATCAAGTGCACGATTGGGTAAGACAACTGGATCGTTTCTTTGAATTTAAAGAATATGATGATTTTCAATGTTTCAGGGTCGCTATCTTGAAGTTGAAAAAATATGCATCCTTGTGGTATGATAATCTCAAAGCTGAATGTTTTAAGAATGAGTTGTTACCCATCAAATCTAGGGATAAACTGAAGAAAGAAATAATCAAGAAATATGTTCCCAAAGATTTCGAGCATCAAATGTACTTGAAACTAACCTATCTTGTCCAACGAAGCATGTCAGTTTGAGTATATCAACGAGAATTTGAAAGATTGATTTTGTTGTGTGATCTTGTTGAGAAAGATACACAAAAGATGGCTAGGTTTCAACGTGGATTAAGGAGATATATATCCAATCAATTGGATCTTGCTTCTTTTCAAGATTACGATGAAATGTGTCATAAAGCTATGAAGATAGAGCAAAATCTCGCCAAAGATCAAAAGCCTTCATCAAGGGGATCTCAATCTTTTTCACTATCTTTCGAGATGCAAGATACTACAATGCCTAACCCTAATCCTACCATGGTGGTTTCGTCTTCTTCTTCAAAAGAGGGGCGTAATCATCCACAAAATCAAGGGATGAATAGGTGATGTTACAATTGTCAAAGCAAAGATCATGTACGCAAAGATTGTCCACAAAAACGCAATTTGGTTATAGATGACTACGAAGAGGACAATTTTGAAGATCAAGAACAAGATTGTGCAAAGGCAGAGAGTGTGTACGCCGATGATGATTGTGAGATGTTGGTGCTTAGGAGGATATTACATTCGGATATCGGAGATGACAAAGAGCAACGGGACAAACTATTCTGTACCATTGCACGAGTCAACAACAAGGGATGTGTAGACACCTAAATGTGTCTCCCCAAATGAGTAATCCGTGATGAAACATACCGCGTCTCGCGATTGTTTTGACTCAGAAAAGATGCTTTGAACTCACAAAAGTTGGAAATACGTGAGGTCGTACTCGGAACTATTGAGCAAAGGACAAACAAAGGGGGCAAAAATATTTTCTTTTATTTATTTTAATTATTTTCTATTTTTAGGATTTTTTTAAATAATTTATATTGGTGATCTCCATAATTTCCACTTTTCATCACACTCTTCACATTTTTCTGAGCTCACCAGTATTTTTAGATTATTTTTCTGATTTTTCTACATTTTTCTATGATTTTTATAAGTTTTTATACGCAGAAAATACCAAAAAAATACAAAATACACAAAAAATACTCCGGAAATACGTGGAACCTTCTAGAACACTCTAGAACTCCTTGCTTGGAGAGCAAGGGTGTCTAGGTGCGTCGAATCAAGGGAAATCACGAAATAAAATCGGAGGAAATCAAAATATTTCGAGTTTTGGAAAAAAAAATATACGGGAGAAGCTTGCGTATATACGCAGAAGCCTACGTATATACGCAGCCCCTCTGCGTATATACGCAGGCTACCTGCGTATATACGCAGCTCCTCTGCGTATATACGCAGGGTTTTTCTCCCTCGTTTTTTCCCTCATGCCTATAAATACATGCCTGCCTTGCTCATTCCGGACACACGATTTTCGAGACACACGATTTTCATAGACACGTCTATTCTGTCTCTCTCTGTCCCTAACTTACGTATTCTCTCTCTCACTCTCTCAAACACTCTAAACACATTCGTTCTTGAGTTCTAAGCATCGATTCTGTTCGATTCAACAAGCGAAATCAGGGTATAAATCTGAGATTACTCACCTAAAACATCTTTTTGACTCTACTTAATTCCTTTTGTCACTTTTAATTTGACTAATTCTTATTGCGAGTTTCAATTAAATCAACACAATGTAGAAACTCACTTTTTATTTGATTCATGTAAATAAGTAGGGTTAATGTTTCACTTTCGTTAATTTCATTGTACCTTTTATTTTCATTGCTATGTTTATTGTTGCTAGTCATTACTAACATTCTCTTTGTGTTTTGTATAGCCATCTTCAACGAATCGTTTTATTCGATTTAATCGTTTTATTCGATTTAAACTAACAATAATTTGATTGCAGTGACAAGGTGAGGATGGCGTACATATTATATATGGTTTTTCATATTTATGTTTTTCTCATGGTGGATGTATCCATATTGTATATATATATTCTATCACACTTGTATATATTGCTTAAACAAGACCGGAATTCAATTGCGTATCACATTAAAGTCAGATAATCATGGACGACCGGTTTTCTAAGCACCTTGTTAATATTGACTAACAATGAAGCGATCGCCTTGTCCATTATAGAAGTCATTGTTTGTACATAATAGCAACTCACCTAATAATATTAGATTAGTGCGCTTTCAAGATCAATTCAATAGGCTCTTTGAATTCAATTGTTATGATTTATGGAACTACAATGAGACCGAGTAGAGGCCGCTACATGCGGGCGGATTGGGTTACTGATTCAATCCGTACCATGTCCCCGAACCCACACTTTGGTTACTGGACCTATTTGTGGGGCCACTAGTTTGGCACCAATGTTTCGGGCGTCCGTGAATAACCTATATAGGCACGGTGGCGATCCCCTCAATTCGACAACACACCCCAACGCATTCACATGCGGATTCCATGGCTCAATTCCATGACACTGAAGCTGAGGTCACGCCCCCCTAAGGCGGGGCGAAGCCCTACAGTTTTTGGCGACTTCACTGGGGATAATCACCATTTGGTGAGTGGACAGACTTGAAAGTCTCGTAGTTCCATATTCATAATCAATTGAATTTTGCTTGTGACCCTTCGAATAGGGTCATGTCTTAGGCACCTTGGTCTCAATATGGGCATGTTCTATGCTCGAGATCACCTTAAGGGGGGATTTTACCTTGGTTGCATGTGGTTAATGGATCACATGGCTAAGGTAAGTCCTATCCCGCCCATGCCGCGTATGCACGTGTTACTAGATGCGTGTATATAAGGGGTATCTCGGCCATACATCACCAATGTTGTGGTGGTGAAATTGGACCCAGCTCTACTCTTAGGCATGGTACACTATCAGACTTAACCAAGCCGACCTATAGTTCACTTAGATCCTGACCTTAAGTGAATAAATTGGATTTGTGTTTCAATCAATGTGCTTGTTAACTTGTGACTCTTCATTCAGTCCAAATTCTTAACCACCAACTAAGCCCAGTCCCTTAATCTATGGTTCAAGACATGAAGTTCGATGATCCATTAGGCCCATTTCAAAGTCAATTTCGATCCAATTCAATTTCAAACTCAATTCGATCCCAATCCAAGAATCTTAAGTCTGACTTAGATTCGGCCTTTTGAACCTTAAACCTAAATTAGGTTCATTTCAATTCCAATTCAAGGACCTTAAATCTGAATTAGGTTCAATTCAATTCAAGAACCCTACCTTAAATCTGAATTAGGTTCAATTCAATTTCAACCCAAGAGCCTTGAATCTGAATTAGGTTCGCTTCAACTTCAATTTAAGAACCTTAAAACTGAACTAGGTTCGATCATAGACTCAACCCTAGGAACTTTGATTCAAGGCTAGGCCCATTCAATTTCAAGTGGCTCGTAGGTCTAGAGGTCCTTAATTCTGAAATAGGCCCATCTTAGGTTTGAATCTTTCTCGAGTCTAGCACCTTAAATCAGATTTAGGTCTAGCCCATTCAAGTCTACTTTCGAGTTCAGTTCCTTAAGTCCAGAACCTCAAGACTGAGTTAGGTTTGTTCTTAAGAGTTTTCAAGTAGACCAATCTTTTGTTTCTGGGTTCTAAAGTGTAATTTCTTGATTTCAGCAAGATAGCAAAGACTCGCAACTTGTCTCTGGGGCCTAGAAGAGTAACAAGAAGCCAAACCCGACGCGCTCCTGATCACCAAGACACTTCCATGGCAAACATCGAACAACAGCTTAACGCTATTCTAGAAAAGCTCGAGTCTGTGAATTCTCGCCTTGATGCCCAAGAAAAGAGCATTGGGGAGCTGAAAGAAAAGAGGACCCAGGAAAAACCTCTCGAGTCTGACGGGGAGGAAGAAGACGATGCTGAGACACCACTCCCTCCTCCGAAGACTGAGACGGAAAAAAGGGTGGAGCAACTAGAAGAGTTGGTCAAGAGAATGTCCGAAAATTCAGTTCAAGGGCCTCGTGTTGCTGATTATGAGATTAAGGGCCAGCTTCCT
The DNA here is from genome assembly GCA_008642245.1 of Bassia scoparia. NCBI lineage: Eukaryota > Viridiplantae > Streptophyta > Magnoliopsida > Caryophyllales > Amaranthaceae > Bassia > Bassia scoparia. The sequence goes on along the minus strand of SNQN01010881.1, from coordinate 4,968 downwards.
AAGAAGTTTGTCATCACTGATTTGCCCAAGTTCAAGGGAACTGAAGACCCAGAAGACCACCTCCGCACTTTCAATATCTCAATGGTCCTTAAAGGAATGAGCAAAGAGTTATTCGCTTCGGTGTTCCCTATTACTTTGGACACCCATCCATCCAGGTGGTTCAAGACCCTGAATCAAGCCAAGCTCGATGATTGGGAATATATCAAACACGAGTTCCTAAAGCAGTACAGGTACAATTCCCAGCTTCCTGTCGGTCTCCGTGAACTAGAGGCCACCAAGCAAGGTGAGAGAGAAAATTTCACTACTTTTCTTAATAGGTGGAGGGAGAAAGTCGCTCAAATGACCAATCGACCGAATGAGGAAGATCAAGTTCGCATGGTCATCAAGAACCTTCAGCCCAAGTATCGAGAGCCACTCAAGTTTCAACCCATTGATTCATTTACTGGGCTCTACAAGGTTGGCCTCCTAGTTGAGGAAGATGTTCAAGCCCAGAAGTCTAAGGGTAACGGTGGGGGCTTTAACAAGAAAGGTGGCTCCTCTTTTTCCAACACTGATCAAGTCAGCCACATTACCAATGACAACTCTTCTAACCATCCCGGCTCTTTCAGCAACAGGCCTCGAGGACCACAAAGGACATTTTTTCCAATTGGCATGACTTATGAGCAGGCCTTTGATAGATTAACTGCAAAAGGTGCACTTTCTCCTATTGGACCCACTCCAGACCCTTCAGATGATAAGAAATCTAGGAATTGGAATCCCAATGCCTATTGCAAGTTCCACCAAGGAAGGGGCCACACCACTGAGAATTGCATCGTTTTGAAGCATAGGATTCAAGACATGGTTGAAGATGGTCGCCTCCCAGTCCCTCCAGCAGCAAAGGATAAGATCAACATTCACACCAGCCCACTTGCTAAACCATGAGTCACCCCAAGGCGTGGGTCATCGATCTGCGCGGTCTTCTCCAGATTGAGTCATAGAGTCCTAGTCCAAGCTATCTATTCTTTTCAATTCACTGTCTTTTGAGTCTATGTAGTCTTTTAAAATAAGCCATGTATGTTTCAGTTTTCATTCAGCAATAAAATGATTCATTTGTTTTTGGCAATATTATTTTCTAATTCTATGCAAGTCTCAACACTCATTGGCCACAATTGGTTTAATCTAATTTAATTGTTGAAATTGAACAATGCCCAAGAGAGGCCTTCTTTCACAGCTCCACAAAATGACCCCTCCCTTCCATTCCCTTTGTCACATCAAATCAAAAACCCTTGCAACCTTTTGAGCCACAAACACTATCAATTAGCCTATCTTTCTTTCATCACCCACATCTACCTAACCCTTTGGACCAAACGGTGCGTAGGAAAAGACACGTGCAAAAGAAAGAAAAGAAAAAAAAGAATAAAATGGGCAAAAAGAAAAAAAAAAGCAAAAATCAAAGTTCAATGCCAGTTATACAAAAGTCATCAAAAATGCAAATCCAAAGCTCAAAGCCCAGATCAAATAAAAAGCAAGAGTCCAAAAAGCACACTGCGCACCGTGGGTTCACTTCATAAACATCAAGCCTTTTTCAACCCTCAAACCACAGCCTCACATTACAACCACAAAAGCCCTCTCACACGAGGCATTGTCCAAATCATCATTAGAACTACGGTGGTCTGATTCCGTAAGGATACGTAGGAAGCCTCTTCTCGAGGTTCGACCGCATTAACATTAAATCATTTGAGGCCTTTTGAGTGCTTTGACTTGCTAAGAATTTGATAATGGTTTTGCCAGTCTAGAACCTGACATAGACTCATGTTTGAACCAACATCATTAGCCAACCCAGCATCTAGCCACATCATTGACCCTTAGCCACAAATTTGACCCTTTTTATTTCTCGAACCATAGCCTATTCTTTGGTCACCTTCAAGGACTCATTGACTCAATCCCAAAGAAGTAAAGCCACCTGACCTTTGGGTTAGTACATCTTGTTGGGGGACTCATCCATACAATCTATCCCCCTTCCCTATGTTGACTCTAAGCTGTAAACTACATTGTCTCAAAGTCTCGCTGGGGGGCTCGTCGTCATGGCCCCTTAATTTCCAGTTGGGGGCTTCTTGTCTCCTAAGGCCCTGTTGCGTGTTCAAGTCTATTGCTATCAAGTGAAAATCATGAAAAATTCGCTTATGGACCCTGTCACTTTCCAATCAAAGTCACTGTCAAATCGAGTCAAAGTCAATTTCAACTCAAAGCCAAATCTCAGTGTCAATTTCAAAATCGAGTCGCGTCCAACCACAATATTCCATGCCACCCTTCTCTAAGTCACTTTTCAAGCGGCACTTTTCTAATAGACCCTTTCAAATTCAATGACTCTCTCAAACCATGTCTTGAACCAGACCTAGACAAGACCCTTTCAAATTCAAAGGCTCTCTCAAATCATGTCTAGAACCAGACCTAGACAAGGCCCTTTCAAAGACTCTCTCAAATCATGTCTAGAACCAGACCTAGACAAGACCCTTTCAAATTCAAAGACTCTCTCAAATCATGTCTTGAACCAGACCTAGACAAGACCCTTTCAAATTCAAAGACTCTCTCAAATCATGTCTAGAACCAGACCTAGACAAGACCCCCTCAAATTCAATGACTCTCTCAATTCATGTCTAGAACCAGACCTAGACAAGACCCTTTCAAATTCAAAGGCTCTTTCAAATCATGTCTAGAACCAGACCTAGACAAGACCCTTTTAAATTCAAAAGGCCCTCTCAAATCATGTCTAGAACCAGACCTAGACAAGACTCTTTCAAATTCAAAGGCCCTCTCAAATTATGTCTAGAACCAGACCTAGACAAGACTCTTTCAAATTCAAATTCAATGGCTCTTGCCCCTTTTTGATCTCAAGGTCACAAGTTACAGGTCAACATTGCATGCAAATTTCTCTAGACATAAAAACAGACCTATGTCGTCACCAAGGTAGTCCTTAATCCTGAATTAGGGCTATCATTTTTCAAGTCAATGCCCATTTCCTCGGAAAGCATGGGATGCGTCTGCATTTCTCCCAGTCAGCCGAACGGAGAATGACCGCTCAAGGACCCAAACACATACAAGCACATCAAACCGCATGGGACACGGCTACAGGTAAAACTAACCGTTGTTTTGCAGGTACCGGAGAAAAAGGGCAACCCAAGGTCGCAGAACGTATTGAGTTGCTCTCCGTCCCGAATCGAATACTTTGACTTTCGTCTTATGGGACTTACGTCTCTCCAGACTCAGTCAAAGTGGGGGCTTCTGTAGACACCTAAATGTGTCTCCCCAAATGAGTAATCCGTGATGAAACATACCGCGTCTCGCGATTGTTTTGACTCAGAAAAGATGCTTTGAACTCACAAAAGTTGGAAATACGTGAGGTCGTACTCGGAACTATTGAGCAAAGGACAAACAAAGGGGGCAAAAATATTTTCTTTTATTTATTTTAATTATTTTCTATTTTTAGGATTTTTTTAAATAATTTATATTGGTGATCCTGAGCTCACCAGTATTTTTAGATTATTTTTCTGATTTTTCTACATTTTTCTATGATTTTTATAAGTTTTTATACGCAGAAAATACAAAAAAATACAAAATACACAAAAAATACTCCGGAAATACGTGGAACCTTCTAGAACACTCTAGAACTCCTTTCTTGGAGAGCAAGGGTGTCTAGGTGCGTCGAATCAAGGGAAATCACGAAATAAAATCGGAGGAAATCAAAATATTTCGAGTTTTGAAAAAAAAATATACGGGAGAAGCTTGCGTATATACGCAGAAGCCTGCGTATATACGCAGCCCCTCTGCGTATATACGCAGGCTACCTGCGTATATACGCAGCTCCTCTGCGTATATACGCAGGGTTTTTCTCCCTCGTTTTTTCCCTCGTGCCTATAAATACATGCCTGCCTTGCTCATTCCGGACACACGATTTTCGAGACACACGATTTTCATAGACACGTCTATTCTGTCTCTCTCTGTCCCTAACTTACGTATTCTCTCTCTCACTCTCTCAAACACTCTAAACACATTCGTTCTTGAGTTCTAAGCATCGATTCTGTTCGATTCAACAAGCGAAGTCAGGGTATAAATCTGAGATTACTCACCTAAAACATCTTTTTGACTCTACTTAATTCCTTTTGTCACTTTTAATTTGACTAATTCTTATTGCGAGTTTCAATTAAATCAACACAGTGTAGAAACTCACTTTTTATTTGATTCATGTAAATAAGTAGGGTTAATGTTTCACTTTCGTTAATTTCATTGTACCTTTTATTTTCATTGCTATGTTTATTGTTGCTAGTCATTACTAACATTCTCTTTGTGTTTTGTATAGCCATCTTCAACGAATCGTTTTATTCGATTTAATCGTTTTATTCGATTTAAACTAACAATAATTTGATTGCAGTGACAAGGTGAGGATGGCGTACATATATTATATATGGTTTTTCATATTTATGTTTTTCTCATGGTGGATGTATCCATATTGTATATATATATTCTATCACACTTGTATATATTGCTTAAACAAGACCGGAATTCAATTGCATATCACATTAAAGTCAGATAATCATGGACGACCGGTTTTCTAAGCACCTTGTTAATATTGACTAACAATGAAGCGATCGCCTTGTCCATTATAGAAGTCATTGTTTGTACATAATAGCAACTCACCTAATAATATTAGATTAGTGCGCTTTCAAGATCAATTCAATAGGCTCTTTGAATTCAATTGTTATGATTTATGGAACTACAATGAGACCGAGTAGAGGCCGCTACATGCGGGCGAATTGGGTTACAGATCTGATTCGTACCATGTCCCCGAACCCACGACTGGTTACTTGATTGGACGTGGGGCCATAGTTTTGGCACCAACGTTTCGGGCGTCCGTGAATAACCTTTATAGGCACGGTGGCGACTCCCCTTACTCGACAACACTACCCCAACGCACTCACGTGCGGGATCCGT